>JBBBDQ010000975.1:457500-730000 GCA_037127315.1 Ascarosepion bandense
GATTCTGAACAGGCATGGCACAAAGAAGAAGAAGAAGAAGAAGAAGAAGAAGAAGAACTACCACCGCCACCACCACCTTCTTTTTCTCCTTCTTCTTCTACACTATCTTTATATTTATTGAAATAATTGTTAATCTTTTTATAAGAGAATACTTCGTTTAAGAAATTGATAAATTTATTGAATACTTCTTTAGTTTGATAATGATTAGAGAGTAAGAACTTCTCTAACGAGAAGGCTTTTATAATTGATAAAATGGTAATCTATAAAAGTGATCTTGGGTGAATAAACACAATGAAATAACGTCTCTATCTTGCACTGATTCCCTTTTAGTTAACATGTGTTAACTAATGGAATATCTTTTTTAATTGTGTATTTGATGTTTTGAATGCACTGTTGCAAGCTGTCAACATTTCAGTCTGTGTTGTTTGGCTACTTTAAAGTGAAGTGTATATATTATATATTTTATATATATTTATTATAATAAACACTCACCATAAATTACAGTATCATTTGGGGTGTTTTTGCCTTCTGCTCCACATCTAGAAAAATGATTATGTGGCATGAAATGTAACAAATTAAATTCACAGAACATTTTAGTTTTCATTATTGTATTTAATTCCAATAGATTGCATTTATTGAAACTCTGAAATGGGTTAATGTTTATCCAAAGTCCTGTCTCCATCAAAAATAACTGCTGTGAATTCAAAGAATGATGTTTTGGAGTCAATATTTTTGGAATGCTTTTGCAGTTCTGTTTCTTCCTATTTTTGGTAAAAGTCTTCATTTCTTCATTTTGCTAAAGTTAGAGATCAAAATTCCTGATTTTAAGATTTTTAGGTTAACAGGTCTGAGCAAAAGTACCAATTCATACATAAAACCTATGTCTTTTTACAAGATATATATTTATATTTTTATATTTATATATATTTTTTTAAATTTATGTGAAAACCTTATAATATAAAGAACTTAATAGAATATGCTGTCATATTTTATTTTTAAAAGAGGGATCAGTCAGTTAAGTACCATACATGAAACAAGCTTGGGTGATCATGTCCCAAAAGAGACATGGCTGATTGAGCAGAGGATTATCCCACAGTAGATTGCCATTGCTTTCTGCGGTAGACTGGTTGCCAGCCAAGGCTATAGAATCCAATCTGTCCTGTTATTTAACCCATAACTGGATGGAAGAGAAGGATTAACACCTTTTTCAAGGGTATTTGCACGTAAGTGAATGCAATGAATTCAACTGGAATTCGAACTTGGCTCCCTGATTTCTCGTTCTAAGCCGATATCCACTGTACCACAACGCACATCCTACCCCTACAAGAGGGATAAATTACTTCAATTATAATATTATAATTCTTTTTTCTTTTTGTTGGATTTTTTCTTTGACTCTAAAAGGCTGATTTTCATTTGATTGATTTTGCATCTGTTCTTCCATAATGGAATGCCATTGTTTCTGATTTTATTTTATTTACCTGCAGGTTCATTTCAGTTATTGCCACAAATGGCCAATCATTGGTGCAATCTGCAATGGCCTTGCCAGAAGATGTTTTGTTAATCTTAAAACCGGCAAAATCTAGAAAGGTGGAATAAAGAATTGGTTTTCACCAGCTTTAGGAGAAATTTCATGCCTATTTATATCAAACAAACAGCTAATATGAGACTATTTTTTCCTTTTTTTGTAACATTTGCTCATTATATTTTCTAATGACATCATTTAAAGGGAGACCCATTTTTATTGTCATCTGATTGCATTTCATTAAAAGCTGTATTATTTTTTACCTTGCAGCATGTAACAGATTAGGCTTTATTCTTTAGGAAATTAAAGAAAGAAAGTATTAAAATTCAATAAAGATATCAAATTTACAAATATAACAAGCAAATTTTCAATCTTCATGCACAGAGCATGAAAAATAGCTTCATGATTATTTCCCTTGAAAAGTTTTCCTGGATGATGACAAGGACGGATAATTACTCTGTCATAATCAAGAAGCCAAAGGATGTACTAAAAAATACAATATATATAGAATAAATAAAAACAACAAAGTAACACCAGTGAGGTGGAAAGAAAAGGATACAAGATGTATTAAAATAAAGTTCTCTGTATTCTGTTCATAAAAGGTCAAGGTAGAATTTCTCTTTATGAGTAAGAAAAATGACCTGGAGTATGGAGAAGTCAGTAGGACCTGCTGTTAAAGCTTGTGCCAAGTCAGTTGATTTTTTATTATGCTTTTGCTTTCATGAAAATGTTCATGACTGGCTCTGTTCTTAAAATTGTAAAGGTAGAATGGGTAGAATTGTCACCATTTTATATTTTTAACTTTGTGATGTTTATTGTTTGTTTCTGGTTTTGTTGACTACACAGTACAGTAGGGTCAGTTGTGAGAAAAAAAGCATTATGACACAATTCATTCCACCAGAAATTTGAAACTGCATGTTGTACTGCTTGTTATTCATAATGCAAACTCCAGTATGAACATTTCAAAGTGGGTTTCAATCTGAGGAGAGTACAGAAGAGTTAGAAAGAATTGGATGAGTCTAATGGTGATTATGATGGTATGACAGCTCTAAAACTCAATCTGCTCATTCATAAGGGCCTCAGACTTAACACGGAGATGTATATCAAGTGCCTTGAGGAGGAAGTGCTGCTTTGGGTCAAGAGAATCACTGTTGGCAGATCCTATATCTGGTATCAGACAATTTCTGCATCCAAATAACCCTTTACATCTGGCCACCTAACTGCAACTCCCTTGATTATTATGTGTGGGGACACAATTGAGCAAGAGATCAACAAAACTCCTTGTAACACAAAAGAAGAAATGAAGTCAAAGATTATGACAGCATTTAGTAACTAAAACTATTCAGAAGAGATGCAGGAGATTCTGAATTTGTATGGAGGCTGTGGTTAAATTCGATGGTTATTATATTGAATAAATTTTTTCCTTATTATTTGTTGTGGGATCTCCCCTTTGTATATGATAATAGACTCGACTGGAGTATACATATACTCTTGTTATAATGAGATACGGAAGCTGCCATAGAGTTATAGAAAGATCCGTTAGAATTATCAGAGAGTACCGGAACTGATATGTAAGTTACCGAACGATACCAAAGTTACCCAGAGATTACCACATCAGAAATCAGAATAGTTCTGAGCTCAACTCAGCTAGAATATACACGGATATACTATTTCCAACAACTTCATTTCAAGGCTTCTATATATTTATTTCTTACTAATAGTATTCCTGGATTTACTAACTTGCGTTCAAGTTTGTATATCACATTCAATATAACCTACTATTCTATCTCAATATCAGTTTTTGTTGTTCATTATTTTGTGCATTTCCTAACCCGGAATCCACAACAAATTGGCGACAAAGATTTGCACACAAGTCGACACAACAAATTGGCAACAAAGACTCAAACTCACGTACACGTATATTGCCACAAGAGTATCTCAAGATATTTTGCATAATTCTTTGGTAAATAAATCTATTAAAATGAGATATCAGTATTGTTTTCATTTTTGTGTAATTTATACAACAATTTATTCATTGCACATGTACTTTATATTTTGGGGGAATTTGTTTTGTGACCTGGATTTTCTATTTTTAACTTTGTTTTTGTAGTATTCACATTTGGCCAAAAGTTTTTGATGTGGAGTGGATCAGAAATTTGAAACAGAATATAACAGGAGTTTGTTTCATAAACATCTTAGGGAAGTAAGTAAAATCATATTAGCTTTTTACACCTTTAATTCATTTCTTACCAAGATTTTCATTTTTTTTTATCATATGACAATCATCAAATACCTTCATCTAACACAAGCATAGGTAAAAAATTTCAAACCAGTGGGCTATATGCTCATCACCAGGCAGGCAGGCAGGCAGGCAGCACTATTAAAAAAATTAAAAAAATGATAATTTTTGTAAAAGGTACCTCAGTCATTTTTGCTACAGAAAAGCATACATGTAAACATCTGTCTTAAAAATAGAGAAAAGTAGTTTTTTCAGTTTTTACATATATTTACATTATATTTTCTAAAATAAAAAATTGGAAACTTTGTAAGATATTTTCCTGATGACAGTCTGATTAAAACAATACTGCTGTGTGAGATTTGTTTCTAACGATACAAAAATAGAATGGCATTGAAAACAAGAGGGAGAGAAAAAGACATTGCATAACCTACCAAGAGAGCTTGAGTATACAGCTAGCAGAACAGGTTTTTGGAAAGAAAACAAAAAGACAATAATTATTAAGAGTGACAAAAAATTGAGGAGAGATATGATCACTAATGGCCTGAAAATACAAAACACATAAAAGATACAAAAATATTTAATTCAATAGAAAATATATTTCTTTTTCAGAGAAAAAATTATTATGTTTCTTGTTTCTAAAGTAAAATATTTTATACATATGATCTTCCTTTGTAAAAACTACCTCTAATTTGAAATACTGAATATTTTACCTTCAAGGAAAGGTTACATGTTTCAAGAATAATTGTACTTAATTATATGTATGTGATGATGTATGAAAGAGTGTGATTGAACAAGTGAAAATGAAATGAAAGAAACAAAATTTTAATAAATATTATTTTCCTCAAGAAATTAGGCATGCCATTCAGAAAGGCAACTTTGTTGCATGCAACCCGCAGGCTGAAGTTTGCCCATGACTGATCTAGCACCTTCGTTATTTGCCATCAAATTCAAAATTATTTCAGTAATTTTTCTCTTTATTTATTTTAAACTGAGAAGACTTTTTACTGCATTTTTCTTTCATTGTTCTTGTCTTTGTGCACCTGAGGGATGTTTCAGATCAGGGTCCTTTCTTACCTGGAGGTGAAGAAACATGTAATTAACTTGTCATTTTATTTTTGGCCCTTGTATGCAGCAAAAAATTAGAAAGATCATCACATTCAGCTACAAGTTTGGTTAATTTTATCAGATGAAATCTTGGGGAAATTAATGGGGTTGATGAAAGAAAGTCTTTTCCAAGAAAATATTTTATGTTACAAAAATGAACAAAATAAGCAAAAGTATTGAAATATCTAGTTAAGTGAGACATATTTATCTAAACTCAACTTACTTTTTTTTGGTGACATATAAAACTCTAATTCCCCCCAGACAAATAAACCTGCTCTCGAATGTATTCTTTAAAAAAATATTGAGTGTGTGGTTTATGTGAAGGTATGCTCATTACAGCAGCAATTTATGATGAGTCTAAATTGGGATTTCTCATTTAACTTCAAACAATAACATGTAAGTAGAGTTGATGGGCACTGGTTTAGGTGAGGTTATAATATGGAATCACTTTTTCCATCTTGCCTTCATGTCTGGTTTCACAGATTCACAGAATCATATGCGGATGTCCAATTTCTGCAAAGATCTAAGAAGAAAAGAAAGCCTCACTTTGGAATTCTAGGACCACAGTCAGATAATTAAAGTATTTTAGGTTATTTTTATGATAATAAAAAGTATTCATTTATTTATTTTTTAATACCAAAAATGATGTCTGTAATTGTTAGAGAAATTTCATTTGTATCCCTATTTGACCAAGTTCAAAGCAAGTGCATTTATTACAACGTAAGATTTATAACTAGTGTTGTGAAGACAAAGCCTACTTTCTTTGCATCACAAGGATACTTTTTTGAGAGATTTAAGTAAGATATAGAATATTAAAAGCAAACATGTAATTAAAGGAGTTTGATAGGAGTAAACATTTTGGTTCTTACTTATTAGGTTGGAATAAATATACCTAATGTCTTATATGAATTTCAAAGACAGCATTCAAATATTTATAGATTTATTCAACCACATATGTCTTTTTATTTCATTACCTTTCACTATCTGAAATTTGAAATTCAAACTGAATTTTTTTGGCCTTAATACAAAATGTTATCTGCAATGAAAACCTAACACAACAAATCACCGTGCATGCACCATCCCTATCAAGAAACATGGGGTAAAACCATATTATACTATGTGGATGCTTTTTGTCAGCAGGGACAGGAAAGCTGGTCAGAGTTGATGGGAAGATAGATGGAGTCAGTTACAGGGAAATCTTTGAAGAAAAGTTGTTATAGTCAGCAAAAGATATGAGACTGAACAGAGGTTCTCTTTCCAGCAAGATGACAGCCATAAACATACATTTAACTCTAAAGTTGAAATTTCTAGATGCAACCATAAGTTCTGTGCTAACAGTTTCTTCTATTGCACTTCATGCTTGTGGAGCACATTTTCTGGTTTCTTGATTTCCCAGTCAACTTTGATCTTCAAAAATTTAAATGTAATGCCAATATTATCTTCTGTTTTCTTAATTCTTTTTCTTCTATAGTTCTCTTTCCTTAATAGTAATTTTTCTCATATTCTCTAACACTCAGTAACTCTTTGCATCCTAGTAATTTTCTTTTCTTTCTGAAATGGTTACAAGAAATAGTTTAGATCAAAGCATATTAATGTATTAGAATGGCCCAATCAAAGCCCAGACTGAAGTTCAAATGAGAATCTCTGGCAAGACATGAAAATAGGTGTCCCCAGGCAGTTTCCATCCATTCTGACTGAGCTTGAGTTCTTTTGCAAAGAAGAATGGGCAAAAATGCCATGCTCTAGATGACCCACAAGATTTGCAGCTGTAATATCAGCAAAAATAGTTCTATGCTGTATTGACTTTGTTATTTTAATTATTGTTTGCTCCACAATAAAATCAATTTTTCACCTTAAAATTCTCTGTGCATTTTGTATTAATCAAATGATAAAAAGGCCATTAAAAATCAATTTGAATTCCAATTGGTAACACTAGAAAATGTAGAAAAGTTCAAATAGTGTGCATACTTATGCAAGGCACTGTATAATATACACCCTTGCACAAATTAGTTGAAACAAAATGAATAATGTCTTTCTAGGATCTTTCACAATTTTTCTGATCATGTATAATGTCATCTCTTGGCATTGCTTTTTTTCTGGAACCACATTTTCCTTTAGATTTTGGATTGTTGGATCCATTTTGTTTCTTCAGCTTGATGACATAACTGACAGGTTCAAAGGCTGACACCAACAATATCTGCAATCTCTATGTAAGGTTTGCTAATGTGTTTGTGCAGCATTACAATTTTTGTATGCTTCCTTGGAGTAATGACCATCACAGAAAATGGCTGTAGGACAACTAATCAACAGTTGTGACAATAGTGTCTGGTAGGGATAAAAATCTGATGCAATAACAGATAATGTAAGATTTTCAAGGCCAAACAAATTTCATCATGCACCCTGACAATAGATTCATATTACTGCACACCACTGCAAATGACCTAACCTGAGGAAAAAATAGAAATTGATTACACTCTGTCACTCTAGTGAATCTAAAACTGACCATAAGGTGGAAGAAAGGAAACTAAATCAGTTGTTTCAATTAATTTGCAAAATGTGCCATGTCTCTTCAGGACGTAGGTGACCATGGCCTCCCACATCTCCTTATTCCTTATAGCTCTTAACACCCTTCCTCTTGTTCAGTCAGTCAGTTAAGTGCCATACGTGAAACACGCTTGGGCAATCATGTCTCAAAAGTGACATGATTGACTTGGCAGAAGATTATCCCACAGTAGGTTGCCATTGCTTTCTGTGGTAGACTGGTCGCCTGCCAAGGCTATAGAACCCAATCTGTCCTGTTATTTAACTCCTAACTGGAAGGAAGAGATGGATTAATACCTTTCCCAAGGGTATTTGCGCATAAGTGAATGCAATGAACTCAAACTGGATTTTGAACTCAGCTCCCCAATTTTATGTTCTGAACCGATATCTACTGCACCACAATGCTCTTGTTACTTCTCCCAAATCTTGCCTTGTCATTCATTTGTTCAAGCCCAGCAAGTATGTCATGCATTGTCTTCATCTGCCTTTTTTTCCCTCTATCTCTCCTATGAGTACCAGATTCTCCAGGCCCTCCTTCTTTGTTACATACCTCAGAAACTTCAGCTGTCTTTTCCTGATGTTAAGTATAAGTGTCCTTTTCATTTTCATCCTCTCCAAAATCTCATTGTTGCTGACATATATGGTCCATGTTGTCCTCTGCATCCTTCTATAGAACCACATTTCATTTGCTTCAAGTCTTTCCTTCATCTTTGATGAGATTGTCCAACATTTGTCCAACATTTGCTGTCATATTGAAGGACAGATATCACATAACAATCGCATACTCTATTCTTTGTTTCCAACATAATGTTTCTTGTTTCTCAATACTTTACTCAGTTTTTGGAATGCATCCTTGGTCATGCCAATGTGTCTTTGAATCTTGCACTTTCCGTCCTGTGTTAGAAAACTTCCCAAATATTTAAATTTCTGTACCTAGTTGATTTCAGTATCCCCAACTAATAATTTTTACTGATGACCATGCATTCAGTTTTCTTGTAGTTTATGTTTCATCCTTTCTTTTTGCTTTCTTGTTCAGATTGTGGCCTCCAATGTCAAATCCTGGCAGAACTTCTAGTTCTTTTTTAATTATCTTGCTGTATAGGTTGAATAGATCTGTTGAGAAGATACATCCTTGTCTTATACCCTTTTCTATTTTTGTATATCTGCTGAATTAATTTCCTGTCTGTATACAGGCAGTTTCCCACCAGTACGGATTCTCAATTATTTTAATATCTTTCCTGAATATGTCTAGGTCGCCAAGCATCTCGATCTAGTATTTAAAGCACTGAATAGGAGAGTGATTACATCACATTGCTTTAAAACAATAATCTTCTATATTCAGCATTCATTCAGGATGTGGGCAATCATGGTTCTCTATAACTTATTCTTTTTTGGAGCTCTTAGTAAGACTTCTTATTTTGCTTTCTCTTCTGAGTCGTTTTCTGCCAACCATTTACAAAAGCTTGTTAAGAAGGTTATTCCTGTTTTCCTCTATCCTTATTTCCTTCAAATATTTGGTGAGTGTCAAATTATCCAAGCCCTCATTATTCTAGTGGCAATAGGAAAAGAAATAATTTGAAATGAAAAGAGACATAAATGACAGGTTAAATTCTAAATTTAATGAAAAAGCTAATTGATAATGTGAAGGAAATAGCATTAAATATATAAAAAGTTAAATGAAACTTTTTTTATGTAAATGCAAGCAATCAAAAGAGGAATAACTTAATGAATAAAATGCTGAGATATAAAATACTGCAGGATGAAGATGTAGCAAGTATTCACAAAACGATAAGCTTACGACCATATCACGTTGAATACACCGGTTCTCGCTTGATCACCAAAGTTAAGCAACGTTGAGCCTGGTCAGTACTTAGATGGGTGACCACTTGGGAATACTAAGTGCTGTAAGTGTTTAGTGACAGATGTGCGTGCTTACGGCCATATCACGATAAATACACCAATTCTCGCTCAATCACTAAAGTTAAGCAACGTTGAACCTGGTCAGTACTTAGATGGGTGACCACTTGGGAATACCAGGTGCTGTAAGTGTATAGTGACTGATGTTCATTGTGAATAGAAATCGGTGAGCCGAGTTCAAATTCCAGTTGAATACCCTGCATTCACTTAAGCACTGGTATCCTTGGGAAAATCCATCCCTTCCTCTTGGTTATGGGTCAAATAACAAGGGTAGGACTTGGGGACCCTGACCTTAAAAACAAATCTCAATGAATCTTGATACTTGAAAAGAAAAACGTATTACAAGACACAAAAACTTATATAAAAACAACAATAAATTGTTGAAAAGAAAAAGGTATTACCAGCAATAAATAAATAAAATTTAGTTGACAATAAATGACTCGCCAAGGTTGATATGCCTAAAAAACAAAACAACCAACCAACAAAAGGGTAAAAGAAGTAGTAAGTCAGAATGTATTTTTCTTCTTACAGTAAAGTTCATCTTGCACAAATGCTGAGGAGCCACTCAAGATAGTGGGTTATGTTAGGAGGCAGTTTTTACAGATTAAAGAGGAAGATAACTGTTAGCCCTAGACTTGAACAGGTTAAGATTGTAGTGATCAGGGAAGCATTCTCTTGCAAGTCAGTTTCACATAGCAGAGGTTTACACAAAGAAGCTGGTCGAGTGGAACTTACTTATCACTGGTGTAATATGGAGTGAATGTCAGTGGTTAGGGACAATGTAAATAGCATGGCAGGCCCTTGCCATGAATATTAGGCCCTGGCAAAACCAAGGAATGTAGTTGATCAGAGCACTTTCAGTGAAAGTAACAATAAAGCAGCAAGAGGCATGACACATCCCACCTGTGAAGAGAGGTTGCAGGGTAGAAAATGCATAAACTATTAAGAAAAAAAGATGACTGTAGAAAAAGAAAAGATACTGCAATGGTAGAGTGAGCACATCAATAGAACTCTTCTATGACAGAAGATAGAAACTTGCAATATGTAAAAGATTTATGATATTAAAATCCAACATAAGAACAGCAATAGCCAAGAAAAAGAAAAAAAAAGAAAAAGAAACTGATGATATTACAACTGAGACACTGACAACCATTGATGATATGGGGTTTGATAAGTATATTAACAGAATAAATGAAATATATAACAGTGTCAAAATTCTGTAAATCAATCTTCATCATGCTGTTAAGGAAAGCAGGTGCAAACGAATGTGAACTCCGTCAAACAATCAGCTTGATTAGCTACATAAATGTAATAATTACAATTCTAATCAATGGAGCTGATACCAAAATTAGACTTGAACAGGGGAAAGAACAATGTGGCTTTGTTCAGGACAATGGAACAAAAATTGCAATTTTCCTGATCCAGATTCTGTCAAAGTAAGGAATAGAATTGAAGAGAGATCTACACCTATATTTAATAACTTACACAAAGGCATTCAATAAAGTATGATATTAGATATGACAGTGTAAAGCTGAATACTATTAGGCATGTTAAAAGCAAAGCAACCTTGTTTCGCTCCCGCTCTTTGGGCCTCATCGGGAGATTAACTTAAAATAAATTATGGAATGAATGAAAAGAAGAGAAGAAAGTGAATATAAAAAAATATATGAAAGGGAAAAAAGTGCTAGAGGCTAATGATAGCAAGCCCTAGCAAACATTCATGCTGTTTACAGAAGGAATGTTTGCAGGACCTGATATACAAAGACTCTAGCACTCTTAAATGAAATAAAGAGTGTGACCGGGACACAATTGTAAACCAGTCAACACTAAAATCAGCAGCACACTTTCTATTATTTATAAGGTGCTCGCATATGAATGAACCATAGGTATTTGGGACAGGTTCATTAAAAACCAAGCTATGATTCCTGATCTTAATTGGAATGTGTTGTTTAATTCTCATGTCTAGACATTCTCAAGTTCAGTCGCTATTAATTGCTCTTTCCAGTATTGATGGGAGCTTTCTTTTCAGTTGTAATTCATAAAATATTTCTCTTAAAACAATCTTTCAGGAAAATAGGTTTCTCAAGTCCCATGACTGTTATTGGTCTTTCCAGTATTGATGGGAACTTTCTTTTCAGTTATAATTCATAAAATCTTTCTCTTAAAACACTCTTTCATGAAAATAGGTTTCTCAAGTCCAGTAGCTGTTACTGCTCTTTCCAGTATTGATTGGCACCTTCTTTACAGTTGTAATTCATAAAATCTTTCTCTTAAAACAATCTTTCAGAAAAATAGGTTTCTCAAGTCCAGGAGTTGTTATTGCTTTTTCCAGTATTGATGGGAGCTTTCTTTTCAGTTGTAATTCATAAAATCTTTCTCTTAAAACAATCTTCCAGGAAAATAAGGTTTCTCAAGTCCAATAGCAATTATTGCTCTTTCCAGTACTAATGGGAGTTTCCTTCTTAACCTTTTATTAGAAGTAGTGTTGAATGCTAACATCTTGATTATGTGATTATTTTCCATTTGGGTTTGATGTGATATCCATTTTAATTGTTGCTGTTGTTGAAATTCTTCAAGTAATGTTGTTTCTATTATTTGCTATAGTTCTTTATTTGTGATTGTGTTGTGCCAATCCAAAATATTGAAAGACGTATGGTCCTCAATGCAGCCTACAGGTTTCATTCACTCAAAGCACTGATTAACCATTGATCTTTGAAAGATACTTCTGAACAGGTTTGGTGCCATGTGTAATATTAATATGAAAATATTGACCTGACTAGGCTATTTAAGAACATGACTTGAGTTCTTAGGTGAATATTTTGTCTTATTTGGCAAGTTACAGGATTGGGCAAAACTACAGCTAGCAGAGCCTCTTCTATATTTAATTTCCTTATCTCCTATACTAAATTTGTTAACTTCTTCAAATGTTAAGAAAGCTTGATCTACTTGGAAAAGATATTCAAATAATCCATAACCTTTACTAAGAACAAGCAGCTTGGATATGGCTTGAGATCTAGATTTGAATATGCAGAAATAGAAAGAAGGGTACAAGAAATAAATTTCTTCAAACAGAATTTATTCAACATGAAAAGCAAAATGATTCTAAGAACCAGAATAACTACCATAGTTTATTTAAAACATTCAAAACCTTGATAATGTAGCCTATGCAGACAACAGTGAAGAATAAAAAAACAAAAAACTGAAAGAACTATGACACAAAGAAGAAAGGATTAAACATTAACTGAAAGAATTAACATTAAACAAAACTGAAAATTATTGTTGTCATTAAAAGAAACAGTAAAACAATCTAAAAAGAAAAAAGTTGTGTTAAAGTTATTTTGGCAATGTTCCTTTTTTTGTGTATAAGGAATAAAATATATTTAAGTATGAACTCAACTTGTAGGATTAAAGTCCAAAGAAATCAGATACTTTTCAAAGTAGGTTTCGAAAAGTTGATCTGAAAGTAGTAAAAAGGAGTAGCGGACAAAAGAATGTTGAACTGAAAAGAAAAAAATGTCATACTTCTATCAGCTATCAAGTCAGTTTCTTTTAACTTTGAGAAGTTTTAGGTTTTTGTTTTCCATTGTCATGTAGGAAGAACAAAACAATCTGCCAACTTCTGTGCTGTTTCTGGGTTACTCAGTTTATCTATAATGTTAAGTGTCCTTTTAAAAGGTTGACCTCAGTAATAGTAGAAAGTATAGATTTGCTTCTTTGCTTTCATTGTAAAGCTTTTCATTGGCCAAAAAACAATTTAATTTGTTGTTAATTGTGCTGATTTTGAATAATGTGTGTCAGGCTAGAAATGATTTTTCTGATAGATCTTTGCTAGTTTAAATTTTCAGTGTGTGTTACAAGCCATCAGATTGAAAATACCTGCTAGGAATTTTAAAAAGAAGACAGCTTCAACACTTATGCTCAAGTTTGTTCATGAAGTGACTAATGTTGATATTTATGATTGTCATAAATTATGCAGAGTACATATAATTAAATGCAGTGAACTACTTTGTACATTTATATGGTAAGACAAAGCTTTATCCAGAAATATCATTTTTGTTTTAAATCAACATCACTTATTGTTTATCTTTCCCAAACAAAGTTAAATGTATAGCTAATGTGTGATACTTTCAGAGCAATTTGTTTAGTTTAACACAAAAAGAAATATATAATTGGCAACACTCACAAATTCTTCAGTTTAAGTGGCCACTTTGATGAACAAACACTCAAGAAGGCCATAATTATATTCAGCTTCCAGTGTTCATGATTAAGATGGCATACAACACTTTCCAGAAATAATATTAGCTAGGAGCATAGATATAAAATATAATTGCAGAAAAATGGAATCTATCTGCATGAGCACTGGAATATAATATGGTGCAAGGTCATGTTTAAAGAAAGAAACTAACACATATATGGGATTAGTGGACATAAGTACTCTGTTATCTTGGTATTTTTTGATTATGGTGCCCTAGGCATCAGAGATTGACCCTGACCTTCCCCTCACTTTGATCAATGGGAGGAGAGATGCTGCTAGGAACATGACATGACCTTCTGGAGCTGAACATACTGCTTATTGAATCAAATCCAACCACAGATAGTTAGAGCAGATTGAAAACAGGCGGTATTTAACTTCACGTCCACTGAATGGAATATGGCACAAAGCCAAGCTTAAAATGGGACGTCTACACATGCAAGGAAACGGAGGCCAAAATATTTGACCTCCCTTGTCATTTTCTCTTTGAGAATACATCAGGCATCAGGAATTAAGCAAAACTCTCATCTAAAAGATAAGTACTTCCTGTAGAGGATATGGTCTCTGAAGATTGTGAACAGATCTGATCACAAATCTCCCCAACTTTCTATCTTTTGTTGCTTCTGACCCTTTACAATTCTTCTGTTTTCCTTGTTTTGTCACCCATTCATATAAACCTATCATATAGTTTTTACTTGCTGTTTCTCCTAGCTTCTCTTGTGTTCAGTATACCCTGTAAGGTTTTCAAATCCTCTTTCCTTATATATCTTCAAAAGCTGCCTTTTTCAGCTCACTTATAGAATTTAGTTTTCTAGTTTAAGGGTTTATCAATACTCACATACCCTGTAAGGTTTTCAAATCCTCTTTCCTTATATATTTTCAAAAGCTGCCTTTTTCAGCTCACTTATAGAATTTAGTTTTCTAGTTTAAGGGTTTATCAATACTCACATATTTTGTTCATGATATCCTTTACTCAGGTAAGAAAATTCAGCTCATTTATTTATTTTCAGAAAAAGAGATCATTTATAAAAGATTACAGTAGCTTTTAACTTCCATAATACAATTTTAACAATTTAATGTGGGTTTGATATTCTATAACCTCTGTCAGTCTTTCATTCATTGATTTTGTCAAACTGTCTATTGTTTTCATTTTTGCATTAATTGTGGCAGTTTTTATTGATTTTTCAGAGATCTTCTTTGCTTGAATATTCTTTTCCATTTTTTATACATCTTTTTTATTGATGGATCTCAAGTTGTCTAGTGGATTAATATTTGAAAGAAATGGAGGCCATTCCATTAATTTGATTACAGAAACCTAACCTTATGTGCTATAAGGCATGAAGCAGATAATACATTTAGTGAACATACATATTTGAATAGACATCACTGTTGTTTTTAAACAGAGAAATTAACATCACCTGGCCTGGGCAGTTGAAAATCTTATTAAGGAAAATGTAAACCTTAAAATGAATTGGACTTTTTGATAGAGTGGGAGAAGTAGCCTCATTACAAAATACGAGGATACTTTGACACACATGAATACTTGGTTTGGCTTAAAGCTCTTTGGTTATAACCTGCACAATGCAAAAAGTTTTATTTCTTACAATACAAGCCCTAAATATTACCCAACCTAGCAATGCAAATGCAGAAGAATGTATATCTATGTTTAAAAGACTTGAAAAGCGTTAGATAAGGGCCAGTACAAAATCTATTTGAACTGCAAGGAAAACTTAATTTATTTGGACAAGATATTAGAATAATCCATAAATTATACTAGAAGCAAACTAGCTGCATACAAAAAAAAAAAAACTGAGTATGGCAACAAACCACTTGCATACAGATAGGAAGTGAATTCAGCAGGTATAAAAAATAGAAAGGCATGTAAGACAAGAATATGTTTTCTCACTGGATCTATGTCATTTATACAGTGAAACAAATGTAAGAGAAATAAAACCCTTACCAGGATTCATCATTGATGTTCACAATCTCAACAATGTAAGATACGCAGATGACACAGTGCTGATAGCAGACACAGAAAGGAGAATGCAGGACCTCCTACAAAAGATAGCAAGAGAAAGCAAGAAAAAAGAACTAAGCATAAATCTGAAAACTGAACGCATGGTCAACAACAAAAAGAAAACCCCAAAATGCCAACTACAGGTCGGAAGAAACTAAAATAAATCTAAATACCAGGGAAGCATGTTGACAGAGAATGGAAAGTGCAATGTTGAGATCCAAAGATGCACTGGCATGGACAAAGACACATTTCAAAGCTAACCAGCATACTAAAAGACTGGAAAATCTCATTGGAAACAAAGAAGAGAGTGCTGAATTGCGATGTGATATCTGTTCTTCTGTAGGGAAGTGGATGTTGAACGATCTCCTCATGGATGAAGGAAAAGCTTCAGGCAGCAGAAATGCACTTTTACAGAAGGATGCTGAGGATACCATGGACTGAGCATGTGAGCAATGATAAGGTGTTGGAGAAACTTATACTTAACATCAAGGAAGAGACAGCTGAGATTCCTGAAAGAGAATCTAATACCCAGAACAAATAGAAGGAAAGAGAGACAGGGAAAGTCAACAAGAGACATATTTGATTTGGGAGAGATACCAAGAGGAAAAATATTGAGAATGATAAGAGGCAAGGTCAAGTGGAAGTCCATGATTGCCGACGTCCTGATGAAAAGAAGAATCTCAATCTAACATGTTTCACTTTTATTAAAGCTTTTTGAGAGACCAAGAGAAAAATGAAAATGTATGTTTGTGGAATATTTTGATTAGTAAAGTGTATAATAGCATATCTGTATGTTTGTGCTGAAATGCGTGTTTATTTAGGTATATGTTGGATGGTAATGTTAGTTAATATGTGTGTGTGTATTAATATTCCTGATACATATATTTAAAAGTTATCTGTTGCTTCAATACACATGACATGTGTATTAATATGTACACAAACTAAACTAAAGTTACCGTCCAACATACACCTAAACACACATATATATTATTATACACTTTATCATTCAAAATATTCCACGAACATAAATTTAAAAATTATCTAGTGCTTTAATACATGTGATTTATATCTGACAAATAATAACTAACTCCAAATTACAACATACTAGTATACAGTCTCTTTTTTGTTTTACATTTTTCTCTTGGTCTCTGAAGAAGCCTTTCGAAAAGTGAAACATGTTAAATTGAGATATGCTTCCTATTTGTTCTTTTTCTTTATTCTATCATATATATATATATATATATATATATATATAGAGAGAGAGAGAGAGAGAGAGAGACAGAGAGTGGGAGTTGGACAGAGATTTATAGATACAAATACACAGACAAATGTTTACAGGCTGATAGATATGAACAGAATGATAGATAGATACATGCAAATAGACAGACATGCACAGACTTATAGACAGATATGTATAAACTGATAGATAGGTATAAACATACTAACATATAGATACATACATAGATACAAACAAATAGATAAATAGATAGATAGATATAAACAGGTTTAGATAGATAGATAGATAGATAGATAGATAGATAGATAGATAAGTAGTGCAATGGTTAGTATGTCAGAAAGGAAAATCAATCAGTTGTGAATCATGTTTGGTTGAGTCTGTTAAATTCATTTTCATACAAATAACCTTGATAAAGTAATGTATCCATCTCTCTCTCTCTCTCTCTCTCTCTCTCTCTCTCTCTCTCTCTCTTTAGTTATAGATCAAATAGAAAGACAGACTGAACTCTCTAGTCTTGAGAGGAGCTGGTCTAGGAAAAGGACAACTCTGAATAAAAAACCTGAAGAGACCTGTTTCCTGCTTTTCTGTTTTCAGTTATTTTGAAAATTATGGCTGGTTCTTCACAAGACTTCACTACCATAATCAAATCATATGTGTGGGTAGTCTGGCACTAAGAACTGAATTGTAGGATTTCATATATCAAATTAACAGGAAAGTGTGTGTCTATAAACATATAAGTTAGTCAGCAAGAATTGATTCAACAAATTTTATTAAAATCAAGATGTCATTCATATCTGTAACACATGCAGTTAAATTAGAAATATAGCAAGCCTAAATTTTCAGGATAAAAAAATAAAAATTTTGTCTATGGCACTAATAACATTAATGTTCCTGTTAATGAATTATGATTATGAGTCAAGTCAAGAATCAGTCAGTTAGTTAAGTGCCATATGTGATACACGCTTGGGCAATCATGTCTCGAAAGAGACATGACTGACTGGGCAGAATATTATCCCACAGTAGGTTGCCATTGCTTTCTGTGGTAGACCAAGGCTATAGAACCCAATCTGTCCTGCTATTTAACCCATAACTGGAAGGAATAGATGGATTAATACCTTTCCCAAGGGTATTTGCGCTTAAGTGAATACAATGGATCAAGAAAACTTGAAGAAAACCTTTCTCTACTTTGGAAAGTTTCTGATTAAGCATAAACTGGTTGTTTGACAACTTATCTGCAAAGTGGAAAATATCTGAATAAATTAAACAGACTTTGTTAGTCAATTTTATTCAAATTTATTTGTATCTATCTATCTATTCTTTGTCTGTCTATCTAATCTATCCCAGTAAATTCATCATCTATCTATCTATTAAGACCTTGAATAGTTTCTTGCTAATTTTTTATGAAAAGTAATGTTTTATTTAAAGAATTAGTAAGAAACATGTTGCTGAAAGTATTGTCCATTGCTAGCGACTACATTTTCCCCTCTTTCTGGCAGCATTTGAATTCCACATTGGAAAAACAACACATCTTTTGAGGCTAACCATGAGTCAACCCATTTTTTGGCATCTTCATAACAATGAAAGTGCTACTCAACCAAGCCATGTTTCATCGATCAAAACAAGGGCTAATTAGGGCAATGACTGGTGAATACGGTGGGTGGGGAATGACTTCCCATTTAAGTATTTCTAAGTAGGTGTTTACCCATTTTGCATCATGTTGCAAAATCACTTTGTCATGTATCTGCTCGTATAGCAGTTATTTTTTCTTCAGTGCTCAGCTCAAAAGCATAAATTGAAGTTGATAGTGATCTCCCGTGATGGGTTTGGTCAGATTGAGCAGTTCATAATAAACTACACCAAGTTGGTTCCACCAAATGCAAGCAAAAGCATGGATATTTGGCTTTGTCTCTGATTTTGATGCATGGATGGTCTTACCCAACAATCTTCTACACTTAGGGTTATTGTAGTGTATCCACTTTTCATTGATGGTCATGATAAAATGCAAAAAACCATTTCCTTTTCTGCTACTGAAGCAGCTATTCAAATGTGACAAGATGCCATTCAACATCTCTTAGTTTCAACTCGTACAGCACACAATGTCTTTGCTTTGAATCATTCCTAATGCTTTCAAACATTTTGAAATTGTTGTCATCAACTCCTAATGATTCCTGTAAATTCAGCTTGCATCTGACATGAGTCTTCATAAAGTAATACCTCCAATTCTTTGTCTTCAAACTTTTTCAGTGCACCAGAGCATTCTTTATCTTTAACATCAAAATCATTATTTTCGAAGCATGTAAATCAATCTCTGTATGTGGCTTCTGACAGAATATGGTTGACATAAGTCACAACAAGAATTCTATGTGCTTCAGATGCAGATTCCTTTTGAATAAAATAGTACAGTAAAATTCCCCACAAATACACTTTCTTTGACACAAAATTTGACATGTTTAATGCTTTGAAAAGCAAAGTTATTTACACTTTGGTGAAATGACACACACTAAATTTCAACCTTGCTTATAGAACTTCCTTATAGATGCATTACCATCTGAAACTATGTGCATGCAGTTCTGGGAATGCCATCTGTTGGAAAACAGTGAGAAATTATTGAAAGTTCTAAAATCTATCTATCTCAGTCTATACATTGTTTATCTATCTATCTATCTTTCTATCTATCTATCTATCTATCTATCTATCTATCTATCTATCACAGTCTGTTCATATCTATCTATCTATCTATCTATCTATCTATCACAGTCTGTTCATATCTATCTATCTATCTATCTATCTATCTATCTATCTATCTATCTATCTATCACAGTCTGTTCATATCTACCTATCTATCTATCTATCACAGTCTGTTCATATCTATCTATCTATCACAGTCTGTTCATATCTATCTATCTATCTATCTATCTATCTATCTATCTATCACAGTCTGTTCATATCTATCTATCTATCTATCTATCTATCTATCTATCTATCTATCTATCTCAGTCTATACATTGTTTATCTATCTATCTATCTATCTATCTATCTATCTATCTATCTATCTATCTATCTATCTATCACAGTCTGTTCATATCTATCTATCTATCTATCTATCTATCTATCTATCTCAGTCTATACATTGTTTATCTATCTATCTATCTATCTATCTATCTATCTATCTATCTATCTATCTATCTATCTATCTAATACTACAAATGTCATTTTAGTGAATACATATGTTTTAGGCATCATCTACTTTTCTGGTTTTTCAAACAGAGATATTAACATTTATCAGCATAAATAGAATATGTCTTATTAAAAAAATCCACCTCTGTACAATAAAACTTTTGCTATCAAAGTCAGTGGACATTAATTTCACTGCATGAAAAAATGTAGAAGTCTTCTAAAACACATCTCTCCACAAAAATAATGTTTATAATAATGAAATCATATATATATATATATATATATATATATATATATATATTTCATTAAATATGGCTGACATGAAAAATTTAATTAATTTTTGATTAAGTTTTTCCAGCATCCTAATATTTTACTGTTTTGTTAGAATTAAGGAATATAGAAATTGGGCAGCAGACTTTAATTCAAACCTCTTCATGAAATATATAAATGAATATATAAATCACAATGTCAGAAACATCCATAATTTTTGTCATCCCAAGCACTTTTCGACATTTCTGTAGCCATTTTCAATGATAATTTTGTCTCTGGCAGTCTAATTTTCCCTTGTTTTGACTGCTACATAATAATTTGTTTTTGAAAAAGGAGCATTCATTCCATGTCTTAATGTATAGAGTGCAACTGGAATTGCTGTAATCAACTTTCTATTTGAAAAAAAAAACTTTCAATACTCCATTTCCACTATTAAATAATGTAAAGTTGATGGTAAGAGAGAAAATTATGATATATATTTCCACTCAAATAGCAAGATATTTCTGATACTGTGACTTATATATTTATACAATTAATGATAGATAGATAGATAGATAGATAGAAAGGTTGATAGATAGATAGATAGATAGATAGATAGATAGATAGATAGATAGATAATTTTTGTTGCCACCACAATCAAAAATAAAACTAAGATTAGTCATAAGATTTTTTCACAGAGTCCTTAGGATATGCACCCAGAATAGATAAGAAGAGAAGTATATTGAGAAAAAATTAAACTTCTTCACTACCCATGTCATTTCATCCTCAACACTAGAAAACAAGCTTACAAAATATGTCATTGATTATTGATGCAAGCGGCCTAACAATTTTGTCATATGTTAAATGCTTTCTTGGTGTATTTTTGTGATATTGTTTGACATTAAAATAATTTTTTTTTGTGGGTATCACTGGACATTCTTTCAAATCAATTATTTCATAATTTGTGAAAAAATGTACATGAAGTAGGCATGAAAATTTGAGTAATTACAGTTTTATTTGTAATTATGGAAGTGTGAGGATGAATAATTCTGTGCACAATTGTATATATATAAATACATAAAACGTCTTTTGGTTAATGTTGTAAAAAGCATTTTTTTTCATAATCTCCTTTACTTTTCAGTAGTAAATTTTCACATTATACAGTGACAATTTCAGATCAAAAATTTAGGTAATAATTACATAATTGCAAAAAACAGTGCTAAATTTTCATATCTTATCTTATGTGAATATCAGTGTAAAATTTTCAAATAGTATCTTATATGAAAATCAGTGTTAAGTTTTCATATATTATTTTATATGAAAATAAGTATTAAATTTCCAAATGTTATCTTATATGAAAATCAGTGTTAAATTTTTGTATCTTATATTATTTTATATGAAAATAAGTATTAAATTTCCAAATGTTATCTTATATGAAAATCAGTGTTAAATTTTCATGTGTTTTATGAACATCAGTTCTAAATTTTCATCTCTTATATGAAAATCAGTGTTAAATGTTCTGATTTGATATGAATTGTATTATCAGAATTGAAAGCAATACAATGAATGCTTCGTATCTGATAGGAATAGTGATGGGGATATCCAATCATAAGTAACACCAAAATAACTGATCTCAGGAGTCAAACAATAATATAGCTTGATAATTTGGAATGGCAAGATATTGCCTGATTCCTTATGGAAAACTCTCATTTCTTTTATTTGTTAAATACAATGTCGTAAAGAATCTTCCATCTTCACCTCTCTTTCAAATGTAAGTTGTCTTTTATAAGCACAACAATAAATCTTATTTCCTATACCTATGAAAGTATAGGGAGTTTTTTCGCCTAACACCAGTAATTGTTATAACATTACAAGTTATTTGACACATTTTTAAGAAAATTACTTTTTATTTTGTTGCCAACTCGTTATTTCAATATAACAACCATTATTCTGTATAGGATTGGGTATGTCTCATGGAAACATTTCAATTTTTTATTTTTTTTTTAATCATGTCACCCCAAGCAAGGTGGTAAGGCCACTGGTGTGCAGGGGCCTACGGAAGAATGAATAGATTGGAAGAGAGAAAGCCGGAAACCACATCATAAACAGAGAACAAGGGATGAGCATCTACACCTGTTCAATAGACGTGGGTGGAGTGTGAACCGTGCAATAGTTCAGTCTATCTACTCCAATTGAAAAAAAATAAAAAATAAAAATAAAAGAAAAGTGAAAAGATTGGAAAAGAGAAAGCTGGAAACCACATCCTAAAAAGGGAATAACGCATGAGCCTCTACACCTTTTCAATAGACGTGGGTGGAGTGTGAACCTGGCAATATTTCAGTCTATCTACTCCAATTGAAAAAAAAAAAAGAAAAGTGAAAATATTGGAAAAGAGAAAGCCGGAAACCACATCCTAAACAGGGAACAAGGGATGAGCCTCTACACCTGTTCAATAGACATGGGTGGAGTGTGAACCAGGCGATAGTTCAGTCTATCTACTCCAATTGAAAAAAAAAAAAATGAAAAAAAAATAAAAAGAAAAGTGAAAAGATTGGAACAGAGAAAGCCAGAAACCAGATGATAAACAGGGAACAAGGGATGAGCCTCTACACCTGTTCAATAGACGTGGGTGGAGTGTGAACTGGGCGATAGTTCAGTCTATCTACTCCAATTGAAAAAAGAATAAAAATGAAAAGTGAAAAGATTAGGAAAAGAGAAAGCCAGAAACCACATCCTAAACAGGCAACAAGGGATGAGCCTCTACACCTGTTCAATAGACGTGGGTGGAGTGTGAACCGGGCAATATTTCAGTCTATCTACTCCAAAGGAAAAAAGAATAAAAAAGAAAAGTGAAAATATTGGAAAAGAGAAAGCCAGAAACCACATCCTAAACAGGGAATAAGGCATGAGCCTCTACACCTTTTCAATAGACGTGGGTGGAGTGTAAACTGGGCGATAGTTCACTCTATCTACTCCAATTGAAAAAAAAATTTTTTTTAAAAAAGTGAAAAGATTGGAAAAGAGAAAGCTGGAAACCACATACTAAACAGGGAACAAGGGATGAACCTCTACACCTGTACAACAGACGTGGGTGGAGTGTGAACTGGGCAATAGTTCAGTCTATCTACTCCAATTGAAAAAAAAATAAAAATAAAAAATATGTAAAAGAAGAGTGAAAAGATTGGAAAAGAGAAATCTGGAAACCACATCCTAAACAGGGAACAAGGCATGAGCCTCTACACCTATTCAATAGACGGGATGATGATTTTTAAATACAAATTATATAGGGTAAGACGAAGCTATCAATTTTGATAGGTAGAATAAATGCATCGAGACCACAAATTACCATCTTACAACATAGTCAAAAGCCCCATAGTAACTTTTTGTTATAACATACATCACAATGATGTACATCATCTAAAAAGGCCTACAGAGGATATGTGTTTTCTCAGAATCTTCTTATTAATAATTTGTGTTTGGTGTGTCACAGGAGTCTTTCCTAAATGTAATATATAATGCAATTGGCATTTCCCATGATAGACTTCAAAAACTATTACCAAGTTGCTGTCTGACCAATCAGATTTAATCTAATGTTTTCCTGTAGTATTTTATTTCCTCATGAAGAACAAGTCTATTACAAACTCAGTAGTTTCCAATGCATTTGTAACAAGATGAAGATCAATGAAATAAATAATCCCCATTGAATACCAGATCTCATTTTACAGGCCAAACCAAAGAACTAGATATTTGTATTTCTAGATCATATAATGAAATAATAACCAATCCTATTATTTGTGTATACAATGTATTCAAGTGTTTGGTGTCATTTAGTCTGTAATTTAATTCCATTTAACTACATATTATTAAGCACTCTAGAATGAAAACAATAAAGTACCTATTTCTAAGTATGCATTTCCATGTTTTGTATGAGATATGTATTACTGCTTCAGTCGACCAGAGTTCATATTACAAATTTACTGGTATATTCTTGGGAACTTATAATTTTGCACTCAATCAGAAATCATTATTGGCAAGGTTAAATAGCTTGATTGAAAAAATTTAAAAAAAATGTTTTATTCTTCAAACCATTACAAAATGTTACAGTAAGTGTAAAAATGATGAAATGAAAGTGAGAAGAACAATATTTTGTTAAAAAACCCTTTTAAGAATTGCTATTCTTGTTACAATGGAAAATCTATCAATAAAAATTAACTGATACAATGCTACAGAAATTCTGTCAGAATCTATAAAGATTAATTGATACAATTGATGTAATGCTATGTTCTTCATTTTCCCTCAGTGTGGTGAAAAATCATAAAAGAACTCTCTAATCTTTCTCTTACTTTCCTGGACTGAATTACTTCCCTTTGTTTTATCATCCTCTCTTCATATAGAAGTTGGTCATTCTCATGTAACAGTTCACTACAGGTGTAAATTTTTACAAGAATAAAGCTTTACTCAACTTATACAAACTCAGTCTTCTATCACTTATACTCAAACCTCTTACAGAACAGTCAGGTGCATCTTGTATATGATTGGGCTTAAAAGCTGCTTAGTATATTTTCATTTTTCTCTCTTTTTTAAGTGACCATCTTCACTTATTCCCTACTAATAATTATAATTATTGCAACACCTGTTTTAGGCTTTCTCCTAAATTTTACTGCATCTTATCAAGTTATTGGTTTAGTGCTTGAGACGATACATCTTAGCAAGCTATCAGTTTAGTACAATAGACATGATACTGCATCTTATCAGGTTGTCAGTTTTATACCATCCATAGACAAGATATCACATATTAGCAATCTGTCAGTTTAGTGCAATAGACAAGATACTACATCTTATCAAGTAACCAGTTCAGTGCTAGAGACAATATATCAGATCTTATCAGGTTGTGAGTTTAGTATCATAGCCAAGATAGAACATATTAGCAAGCTGTCAGTTTAGTGCAATCAACAATATTCTTCATCTTATCAGGTTGTCAGTTTATACCAGAAATATCATATGTTATCAGTGAGTTTATTGCCACAGAAAAGATATCACATATTAACAAGCTATCAGTTTAGTGCAATAAGCAAGAAACTAAATCTTATCAGGTTGTCAATTTAGTGCCATAGACAAGATAACTTCAATGCAGCAGTAATCGGGTTAAACTCTGGTCACATTGTTGAGGAATTGAAAACAAAATATACTATGATTAAGATACTAATTAAAAAATGTGTAGTGTAGTATACCGTGTCATTTAAGAAAAAAATTCTATTGAAAATGTTACAAATAACATCTGATGAGATTTTTAAATAAAAATTTTACTAATTTTTTTTTTTAATTATATCACCCAGAGCAAGGTGGTAATGCCACTGGTGTACAGGGGACTACGTAAGAGTGAAAAGATTGGAAAAGAGAAAGCTGGAAACCACTTCATTAGCAGGAAACAAGGGATAAGCCTCTTCACCTGTTCAATAGACGTGGGTGGAGTGTGAAATGGGCGATAGTTTAGTCTATCTACTCCAATTGAAGAAAACGAAAAAAAAATAAATAAAAGAGGGAACGGATTGGAAAAGAGAAGGCCGAAAACCACATCCAAAGCAGGAAACAAGGGATGAGCCTCTTCACCTGTTCAATAGACGTGGGTGGAGTGTGAAATGGGTGATAGTTTAGTCTATCTACTCCAATTGAAGAAAACGAAAAAAAATAAATAAAAGAGGGAAAGGATTGGAAAAGAGAAAGCTGGAAACCACATCCTAAGCAGGAAACAAGGGATGAGCCTCTACACCTGTTCAATAGACGTGGGGGGAATGTGTACCAGGTGATAGTTAAGTCTATCTTCTCCAATTGAAGAAATGGAAAAAAAATAAATAAAAGAGGGATAGGATTGGAAAAGAGAAAGCCGGAAACCACATCCTAAGCAGGAAACAAGGGATGAGCCTGTTCACCTGTTCAATAGATGTGGGTGGAGTGTGAACCGGGTGATAGTTTAGTCTATCTACTCCAATTGAAGAAAAGGAAAAAAAAATAAATAAATAAAAGAGGGAAAGGATTGGAAAAGAGAAAGCCGGAAACCATATCCTAAGCAGGAAACAAGGGATGAGCCTCTACACCTGTTCAATAGACGTGTGCGGAGTGTGAACTGGGCGATAGTTTAGTCTATCTACTCCAATTGAAGAAAAGGAAAAACAAAGTAAATAAATATAAGAGGGAAAGGATTGGAAAAGAGAAAGCCAGAAACCACATCCTAAACAGGAAACAAGGGATGAGCCTCTTCACCTGTTCAATAGACATGGGTGGAGTGTGAACTGGGTGATAGTTAAGTCTATCTACTCCAATTGAAGAAAAGAAAAGAAAAAAAATACAAGAGAAAATAGAATTTCTTCATGCTGAATAAGTTTTTCATTTTACTCAGCCTTAAATGTTCAGATAATATTGCTAGATAACATTTTTGTAACAGTAATCAGGTGAATGTTTTTATAGAAAGACTATATACATAGTTTTAAGTTTTTGTCAGTAATAATATGTCATTTTTTTAAAACAAAACACTTGAAGAAACAGATAATAATTGAAATTTTAATGTCATACATAACATTTTTAAACTAATCATTGTCAAACCTATTTAACATTAAAACAGATGTTGATTGTATATTTTCTCAGGTGCACAGAATTTCTGCTAAATAGTGAGAGTTTAATCCTTAAATGATATTTCCATATTTATAGTCTTGTGCGAAATATGCTTAGTAACTAATTGCTAGAATTTTTTACACTATTTATACACTGGCCTGGGTATAGGCTGCTTGCCAATCATCTTTTAGCCCAATTCCAGTCTTGTACACGTACACAATTTTGTCCTGGATGTCCTTAGATAATTCTATCACTTTGTCCATTGTGAAGAATTTAGATTTTGATTCATTAAAGGATTCTGTGAACTAGTGTCTTTTTTTACAGGTAATTAGTACTTGATTATGAGTAATAATTGAGTATTAGGACTAGTCTATATGCCTCCTGCTCATATAACTGGTCAGTGGGGCCTGAATCATTGTTGGTTGGGAGAGAGTGAAATATTTATTTTTTTAAGGAAAAACAAATAAATGTTTAAAAATTAATATAATGTGAATTTCTAGAATTTTGTAATGTTCTATCTGTCACTTTCAAGATGAACCTATCCGGAAAATTATAGACTGTTCCTATTTTTGTAAGGTGGCAAACTCAAAAAATCAGCAGGGGATAAAATACTTATTTTCCTCGCTGTATGCCAAAATATTCACAAAACAACACATGAGGCTATTGTCCTGTGAACTTGTCGAGATAGTGGCTGCAAGTTCAATATCTAGGTTGAGCAAGTTTTGAATTGCACTCAGTAGAAATGGGAAAGCAAGAACTGAACAGTGCTAAATAAAATAAGGACAAAACAAGATATCCCTGGACATAAGCAGTCAGATGAGAACAGGCTTCCTCCAAAGATTAAATAAAGAATTCAGTTTATAATTCCCTGTAAATTACCCAGATTGATAAACACCTGAGAAAGGCCAGAGGGCAAAAACCACCTAAATGTTATGAAAAAAACAAAAGCAACATCCGAATATAAATAATGAAAATAAGGATAACACCTCATCCTAGAAATTCAAACAGAAATAATTTCTAGAATGTTTCAAAAGTATGTTTTGAAAATGGCTGCCAATTGGTAGTTAACAGGGACAGGAAATGGCTTGTAATTTTTACCGCCTCTCAGAAAAATTGATTTTATTTAACCATCATACAGAAACTGCCTGCCATTGGACTTCTAGAGAGCAGCCCACTGCACCATCTTCTCATCACATTTTCAACTGACTTGAAGCAAAGTGACTACATCAAATCAACAGCTGTATCTACTGCAGAAAAAGCTGGGTCACTGTGACATGCCAAAAACTTTTTCTTGGTAGAATTCATATTACATTTACAAATCTAGCATTTGTCCATGCATTGAATACTGCTGCCATATCTGGTCTGATGCTCCTGATATTCACTTTGATTTTCATTTTGATATCCTTGACATAATCCAAAGAAGGATCTGAAACGTAATCAATCTGATCTGGCATCTTGACATTTCTCATTGATACGATATGACTCCCTCTGTATTTTCTACAAATATTTTCATGGAAACTACTCTGATGAGATTTCTCCATGGTGCCCTGATTACATGAATTTAAGCATGCTACTTGATTGACACTTAGGTCCCATCCATTTACTGTTAAAATACAGAAATGCCACTGCCACTTCTACTCCAACAATCTTTAAAAAAATGTCTGTCTTATGAACTGAAAGCAAAAGAATAAATAAAAAGAGAAGCTGATACACATCTTTAGAGTCTGTTAAATAATTAATTCAGCTGGTATTTACCATTTTGGAAGAACACAGTAATCATTGGCTGCATAGCAATGGCTGGCTGCTTTTTATTTATGTCAGTGAAATATTCTCTTCACAGACGCATTTCCTAAACTGTGTCTGCTTTAAAGTAAAAAAAAAAACACAACTTTGTATATTTTCTACAATGCCAGAATCATGTCTCAAACTCATTAGGAACTTTAGCAACAGAATTACTTCTTGTTTAAATTGACATGGTGCTTTCATTGAAAATGAGATTTTAAAAACCATTTGCATAAATTAACCATTTTTTGCTTTTTGGTGAACGTGAATTTCAATAAATTAACTTTCATTACTCATCAAAATTCTGACTCTTATAGTCTTTCAATAGTAAGGCTTTGGAATAAATTTTGTTAGATGTTTTGAATATGAGAGAACATTAAAACTTTATATTTATATTCTTGAATTTCATGAATTTTACAAGTATTAATAGGTACTGATGAGTTTAGTGTTTGAAAGATATTTCCTGGATTCTAGGATCAAATTCAGTAATAATGGCCATCTAGATAAGCTCATTAAGCATTACAGCATGCTGAGGAGACCAGGGACTGTAATAAGTTATAGATAAGAATTACCTATGTGAAGACTGCATGCTTACTCATGGGCTGAAACCTGTCATATTTGAACCAATGTGTTTGATTTAGAGTTTGAGTTTTGTTTAATGGCATATCAACCTCTGTGGGTTATTTAATGCCAAAAAGTTGGGGGTTTAAGGTATTCTTTTAATGTTCAGTTATAATGAAAAGGTTGATTTAATCAGGTTTTGATGAAAACAATTTTATTTTTTTGTATTTTAAGAAACTGAAGATATCTTCTAGTTTTGTATTAAAAAATGTAATGCTGGTAATAATTTTTTCTTTCAAACATACATTATGGCAATAAATTTTTTTCCTTTCAAAAATTTATATTTTTCTATAAAGCCTATTTTCAAATATATATTTCTATAAAAGTGTATTGACCCAAGTTTGGGGTTAACTATTTGCCCATAGCTGGGTTAAACCAATGTGACAACATAAAAATGAAACATATTTAAAGATAAAACTACAAAAATGAATACAATAAGTTGCTTTTTTATACTAATGTTCACCCAATACAAAGCCTAAGAGTCACTCAAGGTAGTAGTTTGGTGTTGTATAAGCATAAGAAAGGAAAAGTTCATACAGTGATGCAGGAAAGATAACAGTTATCTCAAGACTTGAAAAGACCAGAATTATAGTGATTAGGAAAACATACTGTTCCACAGTATATATGTTGTAGTGTAATGAATATCAGCTTGGAATCAGAAATCAGAGAGTCAAGTTTGAATTCCAATTGAATTCATTGCATTCATTTATGTGCAAGTGTTCTTGTGAAAGGTAATGCATCTTCTCTCTCTCCCCAGCAGTGAGTTGAATAGCAGGACAGATATGGTTCTAAAGCTTTGGTTGGGAATCAGTCTATTATAGAAAGAAATAGCAAGCTACTGTGGGAAAATCTTCTCCTTAGTCATTCGTGGCTCAAAAGAGACATCATCGCCCAAGTGTGTATCATGTATGGCTCTTAACTAACTGAATGACTGTTCTACAATGCATCAGTTCTTATAAAGAGACTGACCAAGAGGAACTTAATTCTTCCTGTATGAATATGAATAGAATGTGCTTGATTCACACTTATGTACACAACCAGCCATAATTATTAGGCCACCCCAGTGTTTTAAAAAAATGATGTATTTCATACTACTTTTTAGCATTTATTGCCAAGTGACAATATCATCGAAAATGAGGACAAAACTGGAAGCAGTGGAAATGTGGTTCTACAGTAGGATGCTGCGAATATCTTGGACTGAGCATGCAAGCAACAATGAGGTGTTGGAAAGAATGTCAACAAAAAGGAAATTAATACTGAGCATCAGGAAGAGACAACTGAAGTTCCTGGGACACGCAATGAGGAAGGAGAGCTTAGAGAACCTGATACTGACTGGCCAGATAGAAGTAAAGAGAGACTGAGGAAGGCAGCGGATAACATATTTGCAGGGCCTGATCAGGTGGATGATGGAACGGGGGTTGCCAGGAGTAACAGGAGCAAACATACTAAGAGCCACAAGGGATAAGAAGGCGTGGAGAACCATGATCGCCTACATCCTGAAGGGACAGGGCCCATAGAAGAAGAAGAAGAAGAAGAATTGCAAATGAAATTAGAATGGTTCTTTTGCTAATACTGCACAATAACATGTGCACCAAATGAATTTATAAATATTTGATAATTACCTATATTGCAGTTTCACCAATGGAAGAATGAAGAAAATTTAGGGTGATTCAGACGGGTCCATCATTGCTTCCTTGGCTTGTAAAATTTTGCAAACTAATAATAACAAAAGAACCATTCTATTTTCATTTAGAATTATCCACTTGGCAATAAATACTAAAAATAGTATGAAATACATAATTTTGTTTAAAACACTGGGGTGGCCTAATAATTATGGCAGGTAGTGTACATGGCATGGTAGGTCCCAGTTGTAAATTTTAGGCATGGTGGTATACATGACATGAGAACTGGGCTAGTGCAATAAGTGTTTTAGGGTAGAAAAGAATTCATCACCTACAAGGATGCAGATACACTTTTTAACTTTATTAAAACAGGCAAGTAGGGACTGAGCAGAACAGGAAGTTGTGGAGCAATATGATTGCTAAAATTATTTTTTTTAATCATTTCACCCTTAAGCAAGGCAGTTATACTGCCACTGTTGTGCAGGGGGTTACATAGGGGGAAAGTGATGAGAAAGAGGGGTAGGTTATAGGGGGTGTCCGAAGGAGGGTAATAAAAGGATGAGAATACTGGCGTGATTGTGGTAGAGTGGATGGAGAAAGGAGCTTGAGAGAAAGGATAGAAGTCAGTGAGATAAGAGATGACTATTGCCCTTATATTTAAATTCTTGAAGATTGTAGCTGTCGAGGAAGCAAGTATACAAAAGGGAATTCCACGGGTGGGAAGTGTGAGAAAAAAAGCTGTTAGAGTAGAAATTGTGGTTACATTTTATCGGTTTCACTGTAAAAGGGTGGGAACCTAGTTGATAGTCTAATAGCTCAAGTAAATTCATACATATGGGGCACCAGTGAGCTAAGTTCATTGGGCAGAAGCTGTGAAAGTATTTGTAGAAGAGGCACAGGGAAGCCATATCACGCTGGTGAGAGAGCGACTGCAGCCAAGCTGCCAAGTTGGTATCAATCACATTACAGATTCACTGTTGGATTTTGTCAAGAACCCCGAGGTGAATAGCAGGGGCACCCAATCAGATGAAATATTGAAAAATCATGGAACATAAAAGAATAAAATAATTATGTATAAAATAACTTGGCATCAAAATTTGTTGCTTGCAAATCAAACATGAACAAAACATTCTTTCAATAACATCTCAATTAACATGTCTTTCTTGATTTCTATAACAAACAAATATTATCCAAAATATATTTCTTTATAATTGTTCACATATATTTCTTCTATCTGTCATATCCCTTCAGGATATTACCAATCATGTCTCTCCATCATTTCCTGTCTTTTGTAACCCTTAATAAATTTTGTCCTTTTGTTATCTCTCCTAAACTTTGTTCTTCCATCCATTTACTCAAGTAGGTTAGTACTATTTCCTTCTGTCTCTTTTGCCTTCCATTTGTCCTGCAAAGTTTGCCAAGCCTCTTTCCTCATCATGTGCCATAGAAATTTCAAGTAATTCTTAAATATATGTGCCCTTTTGTTTCCGGTTTCTGTAAAATTTTGCGACTGCTCAAATGTTTAGTCCATGGTATTCTCAGTAACATCTGTAGAATCACATTTCTGTTGCTTCAAGTCTCTTCTTTGTAGTGAACATAAAATTAAAAGCAACTCTCTTCTCTTCTTCACTTTTACAAAAATTCACAATGACATGTAAAATCCCAATTTTGCCGAATAGAAAAAGGATTTACCCTGTACTGAAAGAAAACAATGAAGCAGGATTTTGTGATCAGATGTTAAATTAATTTTCTGACCAATGAAAGGATGCAATTTGCAAAACTGAGAAAAGTTAGTAATCTAGTGTGAAAAACTAAAAGGGCTATAAAAACAGAAAGAAAGTCCAAGCAGTCAGTCAGATGAGAGCAGAAATTAGTGGTGAGTCAGCAAGATGTGACGAAAGAAATTTTAATTTGCCAACGTGGACATATAAAGGTTCCATCACACATTTGTTCTTCTCTTTCCAATTTTTCTTTCTTTGTCTTCACTTACATGCAGTCAAAGAAACAACAAGATACTTGAACTGACTTCAAAACACTAAAGTCCGATAAGTACAATTTCCTTTATTGCTTCCATTTCCTTTTCACTTTCTTGCCTGCCATAAAAAAGGAAAGAAATACAGACTTCATTACTATCCTGTTAATCTTTGCATACACACAAGTTACAACTACAAACTCTTGATTGAACATTTAACTCCTACAATTAATATTATTCTGTTTAGTTAATAAAATTTACATTAAACTGACAAACAAAATACTTTATTCTCCCACACATTCTACCTTCGCCTTCTGATAACCTTCTGAATAAACCTATAAGTTGTAGGGAGTTCAGTTATGTTTGACACAAGGCCAATTTAATAAAAATTAACCATCTCCCTACTTCTGCATCTTCATCTAGGAAATTGTCCAGTATTTACTGCCATATTGGAAGGACTGATATTGCATAACATTTCAGTAGACTTTTCTTTGTTTTCTAATAAAATATTACTGTTTTGCTTTGGATATGAGTGTGCACCATCTGGCCTCTGTTAAAACACTTCCCAAACAGGTTTCTTTGTAAAACTCCTCTCTCCCTCTTTGCAATATATATCTCTTCCAGATGTAAACAATCATGGCTCTTTTCGCCTACCATTTTTTGTGTCTATTAATTTACATTACTCTGATTGATATTGAAAAAGATCTTGAACAGATATTAAAGTAGTTTTCCACCTTTATCTCCACACCTTTGAATTCAGAATTATTACAATGGCAAATACATATTTTATTGAATGATATCTTATGCTTGATTGTAGGTAATTTGGGTGGTTGCTTATTTCAACTTTGTTTGGCTCTATCAGGTCTTGATTTTTGTCAACATTCTATGCGCTATTTTCCAGATTTTTCAAATTAAGGCTAAAAAAATAAGTCATGTGTTAATTTTTTTTCAACCTTCATGAATACAAGCAGTTCAAACTACAGTAAAATTACATTATAACGGTAGAAATGAATTAAAATTAAAAAAACAAACAGATAGAAAATTTCACTGTGGTAAATTTTTTTTTACTAAGTCAGCCATATTTATTCATTGATGTGGAAGTGTAAAGTTTCCACATAGAAAACAAAAGAAATCAAGGTTGTTTTTAACCTTTGAACTTTCTAGTGCTTGATGACATATTTCTTGATTGCTATGCTAATTTATAAAGTTATTTAAAGCCCTTAATTCATAAAAATTTAAGAAAATTTTAAATATAAACACAAAAATTGGTTTAGATAAGAACTTGTAAGGATATAGGTACTTACAATCTATGAAATTAAACTGGGAACATGGATGAATAGGTATGATATAAATTATGCCTCATTAAATCAACTATTAAATCACTATGACAAACTTACTCCTTATATCATATGCCAATTTAAAATTATAATTATAATTGACTTACTGACTTGTTGTCCCACTAGAATATTCTACAGAAAGCAGGAACACTGGAGAAAATTCTAGAATTCTATGATATTTTTAGCTTAATTTTATAACATTAAAATGGGTTAAAAATGACAAAATTAAAAAATATCTTGAGAGTATTGTGTAACGATGTTCTAACTTCAGTAATTTATAAACAAACAATGGATACAAAATCGTTTGATTATCTGTTCTAATCAAGATATTTTATTTCCATCCAAATTGTTCAAACCTGTAAACTTAGAAGATAGTCACTGACAAAATAAATAAAATATAAGCAGGACACAAAATGCTGTTTTTATGGATAACATTTGGTGTAATTAAATAAACTCCTGTAGCCAGAGGGAGATGATTAATGTTTCTTTGGTTCAGCCTTGTGTCAGACATAACAAACTCCCTACAACTTACAAGTTTTATCCAGAATTATCATCATCAGAAGGTTTTCATTGTTATCAGAAGTTTGATTGTTGGCAGGTCGGAATGTGTGAATTAGTGAGAAATAGCATAAGAATAAAATATACATTTTTCATTTTAAAATACAGATTTATTAAAAGGAAAGAATAACATAAGTTGTAAAATTAATGTGCAATTAGAAACATTATTAAGAAGTTAAGGATAGAGTTTGTGTCCAATGATAAAATTATGGGTATCAAGATTTGTAGAAAATGTTTGTAGTAGTAATTGTGTATATAAAAGAGTATATACGTACGTACATATGTATGTGTTTGTTTGGTAGGAATGTCTTTTGATGGAGAAGATGAAGTAAAAGGAAATCAGCACGTACGAAGGAAAGAGAAAGAGAACAAGCTGTGGCCTGAACTTCTTATCTCTGGATCAATTTGAAGTTGAAGTTACAATTTAGTTGTTTCGTCTTGCGGCTCCCATCTGACTGATTGATTGACCAGGGGCCTTTTATAGTATTCAAATTTATTCACACTTGATCACAAAGTCCCTTTTGGTCTTGCAAGTTGCTCACATTGGTGCACAAATCAGTTTAACATGGACTTGCAAAATCTGGTTTCAACTTTTTCTTTAAGCAGATGGTCAATCCTTTTTCTTTTTGGGAAAAACCAAGATTTCACACATTATTGTGAATTTTTGTAAAAGTAAAGATGGTTGATTTTAATTCTTAATTTCTTATCCTACTACACTTCCATATACTTCTAATTATGCACAGTTTTTATGGTTTTGCTTGAAAATTGATTGCTAATACTAAGAATTTGAATTTTGCCACTTTGTTTTTGACTTTCAGATAAGTTGCAGTAAGTGAGAGGTCATGAAAATTCAAGAAATTAATCTAATATTTGATTTCAACCATAGTGAAGAAAGCAGAGTTGTCGGGGAGTTGCTCTTCAAAACAGATTTCTGCCTGAAGCAAGAAATATTATCCTGATATCTTATACAATAAATGGACAAGTGAGATTCATTGAGACAGATAAGTCCAGAGAGAGAGAAGGGGGAGAGAGAGAAAGAGAGAGGGGGGAGTTGAGAGAGAAAGTGCTACAGAAAGTGAGGAGAAGATAAGCTCAGTGCATTCTCAATCATACTAATAATAGCCAGATGTACAGTGAGCATACCACAGGTTCAAAATGTCCTCAAATTAAGTGACATTAAGGGGAGGAAGTGTACCTCAAGACAGGAACTGTGAACAGGCAAAACAAAAATGGTCAACAAAAATTGTTTTTATAGTAATAATAATACTAATCTGTTTCAGTCAACAGACCTAATATTTTAAATAGTGAAATTAATATCAACCAACCTAGAAGCCAAGAAGCCAACTGAAAAAATGTGCTTTCCAATAGGAATCAAATATGTATTTTTCTTTTTTAAACCAGTATCACCCCATACAAGGTAGTAAAGCCACTGCAATGAGGTATATTTATTCTCCCATTTCTATTTTCTCCATTATACAATCACATCATAGTTCAAGTGTGGAATGGAATGGTTGAAAAGGAAAAAGAATTTTGAACATGTTTCGTTCTTTAAGACATGCACAAAACAATATACACACATGTGCCATAGAGAGAAGAAAATATGACATATATCTCCACAACAAAGCAGTGTAAGGAGAAACAAAAAGGTTGGGTTTTACATATAATATGAAGATACTCCTGTATCTGGAGTACATTTTTAGGACTCCAGATTCAAATGAGCTAGATTAATCTATGTCCTAGTTGAGGACATATTCCACAAACAGAAAACAGTGAGTCTTAGGTTTTTCCAAACTGAGGCCAGTGAACTGGAATTTTACTCTTTATCTGAGAAAGATATATTCCCATTAAGTGACCACCACATGAGCCATGTAACTATTCTCCACCAAAAGGAAATAAATTCTTTATATATCCTTACACCACTAAGATATAAGGGGTTACAGGGTGTGGAAGAAGTAGGAACAGAATCATTAATAATGAATGGGAAGAGGAAAGAGTAATGAGGAGGACAGTAGATAGTGATTGACATTGCATTTAAATTTTTGTGGATTAAAATTTGCTGGAAACCATAGAACCAGAAGGAACTTCCGCAAGTGAGAAATGTGAGAAAAGAAGCTGTTAGCATAAAATTAAAAAAACAAACTAAAATTGATAAGATCTTGATGTCAGTCTAGTACTTATGGGATTAAATTCAAAAAGTCTATGTACTATAGTGAATAGTTCATCTGAACAATTACCATGAAAGTATTTATAGAAAAGATACAGATAGGCAACCTTATGGCAGTGGGAGAGTGACTGAAGCCAAGCTACCAGATCAGGACCAATAATATTGCTGATTCTTCTTTGGATTTTATCGAGGAGCCCAAGGTAAATAGCAGGAGCACCCAACCATATGCGGCAACACTATTCTAAGCGTGGATGAATTCCCTGTTTCTATTAAAGAATCTACATTTAAATTAAAGTGATTTTTTAACATAAACAGTTTCTAATCAGGGAAAAAAGAATACAAGTTTTATTCCTGTTAGAAAGGGTCTTTTCTTTTTTGCAGGACTTCTTCATGTCTAGGTCAGTTGATATTAATTGCACTATTTAAAATAACAGAGGTGTCAATATTAACTCAAACATGTGTAGCCACTAAATATAGCATTTTAAAAAAGCTTTTATAACCGTTTTATGCCAAGATAGGCAGAGCTGCCACTGGTGCGCAGAGGGTTACAGTGAGAGATGAAAAAGGGTATAAGGGATGCTGTCTACGGCTATATCGTGTTGAATGCACTGGTTCCCATCTGATCACTGAAGTTAAGCAACATCGAGCCTGGTCAGTACTTAAATGGGTGAACCATTTTGGAATATCTGGTGCTGTAAACGTAAGGACCAAAAATGGTCCACCAGACCTCCAGGTTTGAGGGTTGGGTGCTGGGCTAACAATCCTGCCCCATGAAAAACAGTTTGTTACAGAAACAGCAACAAAAAGTTGCTGCCCTGTGCACCATCTGGGTGTGATGGATAAATGATGATGATGATAAGGGATGATAAAGAAAAAAATAAAAGATGGATAGGATTTAGGGGGATGGATGGGACTTAGGGAGATAAAAGATGGCAACTGACATTGTATTTAAACCTTTGTAGATAGTAGCTATTAAGAAAGCATGTAGGCGGATGGGAGATTCACAGGTAAGAATTTCAAAAAAAGAAGCTGTTAGAGTAAAATTGGAAGTTAAAATTGACTATTTTGATAGTAAAAGGGGGGAACCTTGATGTTAATCTAGTAGCACAAGTAAATTCATGCAGTCAAGGCAGCAGGGAAAGAAGCTCATAAGAGAAGAAGCCATAAAAATATTTGTAGAAAAGACAGAAGGAAACTACATCACATTGGTGGGGAAAGTGACAAGGTGGGCTGCTAAATCAGGATCATTTATGTTGCAGATATTCCTTTGGTTTTGTCAAGAAACTTGAGATGAATAGCAGAAGCAGCTGACCCTAACCCTAACCTTAACCCTAACCAACAAGGATTCAATGTACAGACAAATGGTCAGTCAGTTAAGTGCCATACGTGAAACACACTTGGGCAACCATGTCTCGAAAGAGACATGACTGACTGGGCAGAAGATTATCCCACAGTAGGTTGCCATTGCTTTCTGTGGTAGACTGGTTGCCAGCCAAGGCTATAGAACCCAATCTGTCCTGTTATTTAACCCATAACTGGAAGGAAGAGACTGATTAATACCTTTCCCAAGGGTATTTGCGCATAAGTGAATGCAGTGAATTCAACTGGAATTCGAACTCGGCTCCCCGATTTCTTGTTCTGAGTCAATATCCACTGCACCACAATGCATGTCCACAGACAAATGGTAGATTTAAATAATATTCAGTCATAAAGTCTTTTGCTTTAAAATTCCTAATGATTATTTTTTTTTTTTATAATTGTGTCACCCCAAACAAGGCATTTTACTGCCACTGTTGTGCAGGGGGTTACATAGGAGGAATGTTATGAGGAGTGAGAGGTTGCAGGGGGTGTCAGGAAGAGTGTAGGAGAAGGAAGAGAATATTGATGAGAGTGGGGTGGACAAAGAAAAAAACATGAGAGAGAGGATGCAGGTTAATGAGACAAGAGATGACTATTGACTTTACATTTAAATTCTTTGAGATTATAACTGTCGGGAAAGCAAGTATGCAGGAGAGAATTCCACAGGCAGGAAGTGCAAGAAAATAAGCTGCTGGAGTAGAATTTGCATTTACAATTTATTGGTTTCACAGTAAAAGGGTGGGGCCTAGTTGCTAATCTTGTGGCTTGAAGAAATTCATATATAGGGGGTACCAGTGAGCTAAGTTCATCAGAGCAGAAGTTGTGAAAATATTTGTAGAAGAGACACAGGGAAGCCACACTGCTTTGGTGAGAAAGCGACTGTATCCTAGCTGCCAAGTCAGGATCGATCACATTGCAGATTCTCCATTGGATTTGGTCGAGGACACCTAAGTGGTTTGCAGGAGCACCCGCCCAGATTATGCTAACAGTAATGATGATTATTATAATAATGAAATTTTTTAATGATATCTGAATTGATCATACCAAAAATAATAGAAGTAATTAAAGTTTTTGAGTGTTGATGATTGAGTTCTCTACTCCTTTACAGTTTAAAGCATTATAATCAAAACCTGATGCCAATCTACTTTTGAGCTTTATATCCAAAGACGTGCATTGTGGTACAGTGGATATCGGCTCAGAACAACAAACCGGGGAGCCAAGTTTGAATTTCAGTTGAATCCATTGTATTCACTTACACGCAAATACCCTTGGGAAAGGTATTAATCCGTCTCTTCCTTCCAGTTATGGGTTAAATAACAGGACAGATTGGGTTCGATAGCCTTGGTCCGGCAACCAATCTACCACAGAAAGCAATGGCAACCTACTGCGGGATAATCTTCTGCCCAGTCAGTCATGTCTCTTTTGAGACATGACTGGGCAGAAGATTATCCCGCAGTATGGCACTTAACTGACTGATCCAAAGACGTCAGCACTCTTCCAGTGTTCAAACTAATTTTGGTTAGCATGGTCAAATACTGATATTTATACTTTAATTTCAGATATAGAAAAATGATAATGAAACCTGAGTAAACTATCAGAGTGAAGCAAACATTATAAAGCTATTATGTAATAGGGACACAATTTTGAAAATTGTGAAAAATAGAACAAATCTCATAGAACAGTTAAAAAAAATGAAATTGAAAACATTAAATAAATATAAATAAGAAAATTGGTTTCAAGACTGTTATAAATTAAGACCTGAGAAAAATGAAAACAGTTGTGGAAATTATCTCACTTTGTCTTTTGGGAAACCCATTAGGTGTTATTCTGTTAATAAGCAACATATGCTAACACTCTCTCTCTTTTGCTCTAGAATGAAGTGGCAAATTCATCAGGATTTCTTTATATTGAGAGAGTTTTTTTTACTCCTGGCAAATCAACTACTTAATCTAAAACAAACCACGTGGTGCAGCACACACACACACACACACACACACACACACACACACACACACACACACACACACACACACATTTTCCAACAGTAAAGCCTATAAATGTTTTCCTTCTTTTTCAGCTATCTGTGTATGCACAATATGCTTTATTTCTTGAATTATGCTATTCCTTATATAAAAACATATAAAATATCCCAGTATGTTGAATTCATTTAATTTGAAATTCTTAACTCCTCCAACTATAAACTGTTGATAAAGATCAATCTCATCCATTTCAAGCCTCTTGCCTCATATTCACTACAGAGTAATTACAAAGAAAATTGGAATGACCAAAGAAAAAAAATCAATATAGCTAGTGTGGCAAATGCAAACAGAGAAATGATGTAGAATTTTAAGAACATTGATTAAAGATATGAAAGCTGCCGGCCTTCTATCTTTAAGTGAACATCACCAAAAGAAACATGTACTTTTGGTGAAGAAGTATGTGAAAACTCCTTGTCCAACAGCTATTTTTAGTGGAGAATGTTATGTGGATAGCAGGAGGTTAAATCTTTCATGGAAATAATCAAACAAGATTTAAAATAAAACACTGAATAGATGGATTAATGTTTTCAAATTGTATTATTAGCAATAAAATTATTGAATCCTTTAAAGTTAATGATAATTTTAAGATAAATTTGGAGAATAATTTCTTGAATAATCCTTTCTTGAGTAATAAAGAATCTTTGAAATAAACAATACATTAATGCATGGCAATGTTATCTCCTTGTCAAAAAATATTCAAAAAACAGGAAATAAATAAAATGGTTTCCATCCTCTATAAATATTAATCTAATTGAAAATTTATGATCTATCATTAAAAGATTCAGATATGAGAATGGAAAACAATATTCAAGCAAAGATGATCTCTGGGAATCACTAAAAACTGCTGCAACTCACGTTAAAAGTTTGAAACAGTTCCTAAAATCAAAGACTGATGAAAGTTACAGAATCCCAAATAACCCATAATAATATACAAAATAAAAAAATAATTAATTTATTCCATTATATGTGATATTGTATAAATCATGTATATGTTGATATGGATAATATATATTTGAGATTTATTTATAAATAAAAATTTAATTTGCACTTAGTTTTTTTTCATAGTGAAATCTGACACTTCCAAAACAAGTTATTATTAATTAATTTTTTATTTTTTAAAAGGATAGATATTAAATGTTATGTAGGAAGAAAGTGTCAATACCGACACATGTGGTCGAACATGGATCTCCACGCAACAAATGTAACTATTGAATGAATTGTGCTACTGGGATCCCGTGATCATAAATACTTATATAGTATATAAAGCACTCAAACAGAAGTCTGTTGATAATATTCGCCATAATTTATGGATAAAGCACAGAGATCAGTTTATGTCTTGATTATAATAGAGAATCAGTCTCCCGAATGTATATTATATAGCAACAACAGTCCATGATGGTCACAAAGTAAGGGATCAGTTTATGTATTGATTATAATAGAGAATCAGTCTCCCGAATGTATATTATATAGCAACATCAGTCCATGATGGTCACAAAGTAAGGGATTGAAGGTAATATTGACAATGTTCCTGGATATAGTGTATCCTCTTGGCATCGGTTGACCATGTCCGTCATAAGGTTATGGATACAGAGTATCCTCACAGCACGTAATCTGTTCAATGAAACAACATCAAAGATTATCACTCCCGAATCAGATACTCTCTCGAATCGGATATGATCTTCAATACTCGGAAAAATATGGCCGCCTTTTATACACGTCACATTGAATATTTTGAGCTTTCTGATTGGTTAAGCCTTCTATTGGTAAACTATAAAATGGGTTGACCCATGGGTGTATCCACAGTATACATATCAATACCAAAAAGTCCAACAAAGTCTGAGTGTGTTCTGTGTTGTGCATCATTCTGGTATTGTGTGTCATTGAAGATTTTGTTTCTGAGTGAATTACTTGAGAGAATTATTCCGAGAACATTATTGTGTATTATTTGAAGAATCTATTTATTACATTGATTTTACATGAAGGCATCAAAATATTATAACTCGCTAATGTTCCCTTCAGAATAACGTTATGCAAATCTAACGTTATAAAATAAAAATTCATTGTTTGTGTAACGAACAGACAACGCTAAACATCAATTTAAGAAAGTTTTTTTCTCCTAAACTGACTGTTAATAGTTAAACAGTCTTTTATAGAGAGTGGTTAGAATTGAAATGGTTAGGATGGGATAGGTTCATTATTGCAGTTTGCCCACCTGATTATACATTTTTTTTTTTTTTTAATCATTTCACCCCGAGCAAGGCAGAAATGCCACTGATGTGCAGGGGGTTACACAAATGTAGAAAGATTAATTAGAAAAGAGTGAGAAGTACAAGCTAGTTAGAAAGGAACAATAGAAAGCTGAGAAAGCAGGTGCAATGACAGATACATGGGCGGAGAGAACGTGAAGATTATACAGGGGAGGGGAGAGAGCTAGAGTCCAGTGGTTAGTAGGTGAGTATTAACTTTGCTTTTAAATTTCTGGAGGTCGTAGCCATCAGGAAAGCAAGAATACGAGAGTGAGTTCCACAGGCGGGAAGTGCGAGAGAGGAAGCTGCAGGAGTAGAATTGTCGTCTGCGTTTGGCTAACCTGACTGTGAATGGGTGGGACCCAGTTGCCAGTCTGGTTGCACGGGTAAACACCTGTTGAGGAGGCATCAGTGACTTAAGCTCATCCGAGCAAAAGCCATGAAAGTATTTATAGAAGAGACAGCGGGAGGCCACATTTCGACGATGGGAAAGTGGCTGCAGACAAGTCGCCAGAGCAGTACCTATCACATTACAGACTCTCCTTTGGAGCTTGTCAAGAACACTGAGGAGAACGGCAGGGGCACCTGACCATAAATGGCAGCAGTACTCCATGCACGGACGGATGGTTGACTTGTATATATGCAGGATGGATTCAGGTGGAAAAAACATCCTGGATCGACATAGTGACCCAATCTTCTTAAATATTCAGCCTGATCATTTCGGTCTTTATATTTTCTAATAAGTTGCATTGAAGAGCTACAAAGTACAGAAAATTGTGGAAAGCCATGATCGCCAACATCCTGAAGGTACACAGCACATTGAAGAAGAAGACTGAAACTCATTTGATATATTTCTCACATAATTCTGAATCTGACCGAAATGTTTTATTAACATCAGTTGGTTAATACAAACTTTTTTGTGAAATTATTGATTTGCATCATAAAATCTCATGTCATGTAAGTTTTGGGGTAAAAGTGTGTGAAAAAAAAACCAAAAACAGAAAAAACATCAAAAATGCTTTTGATGCATGCTAATAAATAATAATATGAACAGTCATTGACAATGTTTGAATATGTATATAAAATAATCTATGAAATAAAGGTCTATAAAAAATAGAAATATATCTTATACATTGCTAATAATATTGATAATTTAATGGAATCTTATAGAGTAACTAACAGTATAGCCCAGCTTTGCTCGGGTGTAATGAAAGCTTTAAAACTAATCCATGGTCCTGGAGCTCAGACTCTTTGTTCGTTGGCACAAAAGACTAAAAAGCAATAGTTGTTTCTAGTTGAAGCAAAACCATAGACTGAAAGAAAAATGAATGGATGTACGTCAAATTTTGATTACCTGGTATCGATATCAAATACGATTTTTCATCATAAACTGAATTTTGAAGGCTAAATAAGTCCTCTGGGTAAATGGTATCATGGCTGAGACTAAGAACTACAATTGTACCTACTTAGAGCCAAACCCAAAGCAAAAACTAAAATAAAAGAGCTGAAAAAATATAGACATACAGGCAGATAAACAGATACACACACAAACATCTTGCCTTTTATATATATATATATATATATATTATCAATTTTCTGCACTATTGTAAGAACTGCAACCTTGAAATTTCTGAATATCTTTTTTTATGTCTTTGTCTATGAGTGTATCAAATTTGATTAAAATCAGACCACTCCTTCTATAACCCGATATTTTCGATTATCGATTTTTGATACTTATAGGGGGTACCTCAACACAAAACCTAGCTAAGAACACTCGCAGATGCTTATAGTATAACTGCATAAATTTTCAAGAAAATCGGTTCAGTCGTTTCGAAGTCTATAGGTAACGGACACACACACACAAGCAGACAAAGTTCCATTTATAAATAAGTTTAGATTTGATCTGTGTATGAAATAAAATTCATAGTAACCATTTGTAAAAAAAAGTAATATTTAGTATATGTTCTCATAGGTAAAATAATAATTAGTATTACAATTATACTTTTGATAATGTTAATGACTGATACTAACAAACGAAATAAGAACAATAATAGCGTCAAAATAAAACAAATAAAAAATATAATTTGGGAAATATCTTCTACGTGTCATCTCCCTTTGAGATGTGGATGATCATGGCTTTTTCAGACTTATGTTCTCAGTTGACATGAAGTGGAAAGACTATTTTGAAACAACTGCAAAGTTAACTGCTAAAAAGTTGGTTTACTGTGTCATGCTAGACAATTTTTCTCTCCAGAATCTATCTTACATATCTATAAGTCTACCACTTTTCTATGCTTTGTATATGCTTTGAATATTGCTGCCACATATAATCTGGTGCTCTCGCCATATATCTAGAGATCTCTGATAAAATCCAAAGAAGAATGAGAAATATTATTGTCCTGATGTAGCATCTCAGCTTTAGTCGCTACATAAAGTCACCTCCATGGTAACTGATCAGATAAGCTCTTCACCAGACGACTTAGAATTTAAGCAACTAGACTAGTGCAGATGTCTCATCAGTATACAGTTGAGTTAGCTACACTTACACTTTTTGCTTGTGGAACTCACTTCCAGCTCCATGCTTTCCAGCCAACTTTAATTTTCAAAAATTTAAATGCAGTGTCAATTGCTTTCTAGTATCCTGATTACACTTTTTTTTGTTCTTGCTCCATAGCAATGTTTCTGTTTCTAATTTTTCCCCACCCTGTAATCCCTAATGTTCTAGCAGCTTTACTGCCTTGCATGGGATGAACTCATTTTTAAAAAAAAAACATTAGCAACAGGGCCTAATCAATTTACAGTTGAATTGGTTAGATGTAAATATCAGGTTGTTTCCAAAAGTTTGTAAACACTTGAGAAATGGGTCTATCTGGTCCAGCACAATTGAGACAGAACTTTTGCTGCAGGATATAGTTTATTGTCATACCCACGAGGTACTTGTATCTTAAAGGCATTCCACCAGAGAAACCCTGCGCCACACCCTCGTTGATCTTAGTCTAGGAAGTCTTCTACCAAGATATGGCTTGTCATCCCTAAACTGGCTGTGTATACATCTATTGATCCCAGCCTATCCCATTGTGCTAGATAGCTTTTGGCCCTACAAGAAGGTTCGTAGTGGTTTTTAAAATGCCGGGTGTCTAACCACATTTCTTACCAGAAGAGCTGGGTGGAGAAACCAGTTTAATCACCAAGGACCCGACCATGTGATAGGTAGAACTGAGTTACAGTAGCACTCGTAGAATGACCTGTCAGATTAAGATAAGTTTAGTAAATGTCGATATAAAGTTGGTGTTTCACCATAAAGGGTTACAGTTAATGATCTAGTCTAGTAAACTTCGACCAGTAATAGAGAAATTGATCATTACTTGTATTAATCTAAGCGTCATAAATACTTTCGTAGAGTGAACATTTTGCCACAAATATCATACTATTAGGTTGTGGCAAAAGTTCGTAAACACTTGCAAAATGAATCTATCTTGTCCAGCACAACTGAGACAAGCGATGGGTTCAGAAAGAGCAAAAGACACCGTCACTTCCCAAAACCTGAGCAATTCGGCAAGAAAGTCATGTTGTGAGTTTGGTGGAACTTTAAAGGAATCGTGCATTTTCAGTTGGTTTCGAATGGTCATGCCATCAGTGCCAAACTTTACTGTCTGCAACTTGAGTGGGTCTATGAAAAGTTGAAGCAAAAGTACCCGGCTCTGATCAACCAAAAGTGTGCTTTGATGCAGCAGGACAATGCCAAGCCACACACCCCCAGGAAGACCAAAGACATGTTTGAAGAGCTGAACAGTGTTGAGGTTCTGCCACATCCAGCCTACAGTCGTGACTGTGCTCCATCAGATTACGGCTCTTTCTGTTTAATGCAACACTTTCTGAATCGACTCGTTTGATGAAGTTGAGGAAGCGTGTCAAGAATTCTTTGATTCAAAGCCGGCTGAATGGTACTTTGACCAGATCTGAAAGCTTGCAGATCGATGGCAAAAAGTTTTGGAAAATGATGGTCAATAATTTTTGTTGTTTTGTGAGTAAAATTTCAATTTTTTGCAAGTGTTTACGAACTTTTGGGACAACCTAATATAATTTTTATGCTAACAGTTGCTTTTCTTGCACTTCTCACTTGTAGAACTCTCTTCTAGCTCCTTGCTTTCCAGCCAACTTTGATCTTCCAAAATTTAAATGTAATGTCAATCATTATTCCTGATTATTCTTCTCCTATTAGGAAATGAATAAATGAATAGAAATAAATAAGAAAAATAAATTAATTCAAATCAATATATAAGTAAATAAATTAAGTAAATATTAAATAAATTAACAAACTACAAATACACGCATAAACACAAGTAACCTTAACAATAACAATCAACAATAAAATAATCAATAATAAATTAATAAAAATATTAACAAACAATATTGTAAAATTCATAATGATTTTCTCTCATCATCCCCAAAAATAATTTGAAATATAACCATTACCACAATGCAATAGGCCTATTCATACTGCATCATTGACCAGTATATAAACTGCATCTAGAGATTATATGCAAAAGAGGTATTGTCAAATATTTTATGTAAAATTCATAGATATGTGTTATCCAATGAAATAATTTGTACTATTATGTATAGCGAGTAAGCATGAAAGCAATTAAGTCCAAATTTTCAATTTCAAATTGATATTTAGTATTTTTTCAGTAATTACAGCAATTTGCAGTGTCAAGAGATTATTTACAAGAACTAGAATTTAGTATTATGGCTCATAAAAAAGAACTAACAATGAATGAAAAGAACTATATAATCAAAGAAATTAGCAAAGGAAAGTCTTCGCTTCAAATTTCTAAGGATTTGAAAAGGGATCATGGAACAATCAAGAAAATATGTCAAATGGGAATTCAACCTAGGAAAAAAGTCTCAGGCTGAATTCAAGAATTTAACAAAGTGAGATCTATCACATATCCAAAGAGAATTCATAAGAAACCCATATTTGTCAAGTGCATTCATATTCGAGGCCGCTGGAGCTCCTTTGGTGTCAAGGGAAACAAGGTGTAAAATATTAAGGAAGTTTGCTGATATAAAAACAAAAAAACATAAGGAAAGAAGATTGCAGTGGGCAAAAAATACATGAAAACTGATTTCAGTAAAGTGCTTTTTACAGAAGAATCAAGGATCACTCTCGATGGGTCTGATAGATCGGCTTGAGGATGGGTTTGCAAGCAACATTACTCAAGAAAATGGTATGGGCTGGGATTATTGGTAATGAGCTTGTGGGTCTATTTAAATTGAAAGACGGGGTTAAAATAAATTCCAAAAGTTACTGTGATTTTCTAGAGTAATATGTCTTTGAATGGCTTGATAACCAGTCTTTAGCGTAGATCTATGATTTTTATGCAAGTAAATGCACCAAGTCATGCATCAAAGTGTATTAAATCCTGGTTGAAAGAAAAGGGATTTGTTGAAGCTTCTCTTATGGACTGGTCTTCAAATAGCTGTGACTTGAATCCCATTAAGAACCTGTGGAGCATCCTCAAGAGAGATATTTATTCTAATGGAAGGCAATTCAACAGCAAGTGTGACCTCTGGGAGAAGTTGCTGCAAACAACTTACCAGTCACTAAAATTATAACTCTAACATCAGATGTTGACAATAGGCTGCTACGTGTTATTGAAAAGAAAGGAGCATTTGTACAATAAATTTTAGGAGGTTCTTATTATTTTTTGTTAATATATCTTTTATTTTTAAAATAAAATGTTTTTTTATGTTTTTCTTTTAAAAAATTGATGAATTTGTTCTAAAATCTTTTCATACTATTTTTTACATTAGTTTTACAAGATATAATAATGTAAAAGTATCAAAATAAATAGTTGCAAATAAACTACTGACAGTCAAATTAGTCTGTTTTGTTAACTTAGTAAAATTTTTTTCCAACCAAAAACAATAAATTTCTCTATCATTATATATTAAAGTTTATAATATTGAGTAGAATCTAAACAACATCATAACAGGACTTTTAACATTAAAAACTTGCATATAATCTCTAGACGCAGTTTATATAATTTGTCAAGCAAAACCACAATGCACATGGCCTGACAATTAAGTTTAACCATGAAAATGACTATTGCCACTGGATGTTGACTTTATTGTCCATTTTTATATTTACATCTGCTCTATTCCTGTTATTGAGCACTTTAATTCATAAATATGGCATACCCTATATATATATATATATATATATATATATGAAATGAATTGTTTGAATATTATTTTTTATTAATACTCATATTTAACTAGATATTCTATTTTTTAATTAAACAGTATGATATATTTATATCTACTGGCCTGATTATTTACAATAAATTTTTATTACGAAAATGTGTGTCATTCAGCAGGATTCGAACCTGTGACCCCTATCTATCTAGGAGAAGCTACCATTTGATCTGGCAAATGCCATTTGATGTGTGTCATTCTGGCAGGTTTGAATCCTGGCAAATGACACACATTTTTGTAATAAAAATTTATCATAAATAATCAGGCCAGTAGATATAAATATATAATACTGTTTAATTAAAAAACAGAATATCTACTTAAATATGAGTATCAGTAAAAAATAATGTTCAAACAATTCATTTCAAATTGTCGGTTGTTTATAACCAAGTTTTGTCAAAATTCGTTAATTTCCATAATATATATATATATATATATATATATATAACATGACAAAATTGTACATTTTGTTTTGACATTGAAAGGACAATAACTCATCAGGAAATTAACAATGATGATATAACAGATATGTAAATGCATCACAGTTCTCCCATTAGCATGGGACAGGCTAGCCTCCCAGAGAGTAAAATACTACGCCTCCTTGGCCTTACACTTTCGGCGGACCTCAAATGGAATGACTACATTGAATCCATTGCCAAATCTGCTGCTATGAAAGTCGGCTCTCTGTGCAGGGCCCGGAAATTTTTCCCTCCTGAAACTATTCTGCACATATACAAATCTACCATCCGCCCGTGTATTGAATATTGCTGCCATGTCTGGTCGGGTGCCCCTGCTGCTCTCCTTGGGCTTCTTGACAAAATACAAAGGAGGATCTGTAACGTGGTTGATACTGACTTGGCAGACCGGCTGCAGCTGCTCTCACACCGGCGTGATGTAGCTTCCCTGTGCCTCTTCTACAAGTACTTTCATGGCTTCTGCTCCGATGAGCTTAGATCACTGGTGCCGCCTAAGCACGAATTTACACGAGATACTAGATTAGCAACTAGGTCCCACCCTTTTACAGTTAAACAAATAAGATATAACCGTAAATTCTACTCCAACAGCTTCTTTTCTCGCGCTTCCTGCCTGTGGAACTCCCTTCCACAAGTCTGCTTTCCCGACAGTTACAATCTCCAGGTGTTTAAATGTAGGGTCAATAGACACCTCCTATCACACTAACTCCCAACTATTCTCACAACACTCTCATCTACCCAACCCTCATTCTCGGTATCCTCACCCGCCTATCACCCACCCTCTGTTATTTCCTATATTTAACCAGCCTTTCTCCACTCTACGTAGCCCCCTGCACAGTAGTGGCAGTGACATGCCTTGCTCGGGGTGAAACGCTTATAAAAAAAAAAACAAAAAAAAACCCCATGTGACGAAAGAAGTTGCAGTTGGTGTTACCACTCATAAAATTGTTCAAATAAAAAGTGATTGCTTTGATTATAATGTGAAATCTTTCTTAAACACTTACTACCCGATAAGCCAAATTGGTGAAACTAAAATAGTGAGTAAGCAACTGTTTTACATTATTTTTTTTTATAATCATTTTACCCCAAGCAAGGCATTACTGCCACTGATGTTCAGAGGGTTACATAAGAGGAGTGTGAAGAGAAAACTTAACAGGTCATGTGAGGGGTGTCAGAGAATTGGTAAGAGACAGATGAAAACATTGGTGTGAAGAGAGCTGTGTGAGAGTAAAGTGGAAAAGGAGAAGAACAAGATCCAGGGGCTTTTGGGGAAAGGATGAGAGTCAAAGAGATTGACATTGCATTTAAATTTTTGGAGATTGTAGCTATCAGGGAAGTAAGTATATAGAAGGGATTTCCACAGGCGGGAAGTACGAGAAAAGAAGCTGAAGAGAAGAAGCTGCGATTGCATTTGATTATTTTCACTGTAAAAGGGTGAAACCTAGTTGCCAGTTTAGTAGCTCAAGTAAATTCATGTAGACGGGCCACCAGGAAGTTAAGCTCATTGGAGCAGAAGCTGTAAAAATATTTGTAGAAGAGACAGAGGGAAGTCACATCTTACCTTGTTAATAAGATTATTTTATTATTGCTAATAAAATACACAAATTTTAAATTATATAATCCAGCAGCTCATCATGACAACATCACCAGGCAATTTAAACATAGCCTTGTGAAATTTTTTGTTACTACAACTTACAACCCTAAAGATGATTTCAGAAGGAGATTGAAAGTCCTTGGGAACACTGGAGAATGGAAAATAAAATCACCTGTAAAAGTTACAGTGTATTTCTTACATTTTTCAATTATAATACACAAAATATTATTTGTGAGTATGAATGGATTTTAATAAACATAAGCAGACATGATGTTTGCAGTTTATTTAATCTGATATGCCTAAAGGAGAATCTGCCACCTAAATACACAAATATATATATATATATATATATATATATATATATGGTCAGTGCAAAAGTTTTTGCCGAATTAAAATTTCATCCTGAAAATGAAAAACTGTGTGTTTTTGAAAATCTTTATTCATAATAATAACGACCTTTGTTCTCTATAAATTGATTCTATCTGCTCAACATGATCTTTTTGGGATGGAGTTCTGCTCTCAGTTGCTTAACTGGTTTTTCTCCTCGATTTATCCACGATCGCCGACGTTTAATGTTATGGTAGAGAATCCACTTCTCGTCACCTGTGACAAGCCTACCCAAAAATGGTGTCTGAAGGTGTCGTGAAAGTAAAAATTTGCAACAAGAAACATGTTGTATTTGCATTGGAATCTCTGTGAAACTCATAGAGTAGATCATGCCTAATGTGTTCTTTAGATGGAAAGAACATGGGTGAGAATATTGCAGAAAAATATGAATGATGCTTTAATAATCTGAAAGAAAAAGTTATAAATTAATCATGGTGATAGGTTTAAGTAATAACAATATATAAAAAATAAATTACAATGATTTAAAATGCCCCATTTACAAACTGGCAAAAACATTTGCACCGACCTAATATATAATAAAGGGAGGGTACTGATACTACACTCTGAATACAGACAGAAAATAAAGAGCAGCATTTTGAATTTTGGCAGATCATACAAGTTGACTGATTCTGGGAACTGGGAAAAATGCCTTTCTTTTAAAATCCTTTCATTTTTGATTGGTAATATGAGAGCAACATTAATGAGTGTAAAATTATATGATTTTCAAGACTGGCAAGCATTCTCCAGTTTAAAGAATTGCACAGCACAATCTTCCTTTGCTTATTTCTTCTCATTTGGACTTGTGCCAACTGATTCTAATCGTCCTCAATATCAAAAGTAAAGATATTGGTTTTTAGCCAGTGAGCTTGACTTCACAAGAAATCACATTTCAGTGTGTGCCTTCCAGAATGGTCATCATTGCTTGAAGCAGCAGTGACTATCAAAAGTGGTTCTCAAAAGATACAGACATGAAAGTATGAATTTGGACATCCCCAATATCCTTGAGATGTAAAGCATAAAGAAAGTACTAAAATTTTGACATGTTTTGTCTAAATCATTGGATAAAATATAAACTTTTATGATGAGACAATAGCCTATTAAATTAAAATGTTAGTTTGTCTATTTGGTTGGTATAGTAATTGTGAGTTCAGTCTTTTTGCTGGAAAGTAAATTAAATGGAAACAAGTCCTAAGAAAAAGAACAAACTGATGTATTTCTACACTGGAACTTTGAAAGATGAACAAGCTACACTAATAGATTAAATAAGAAGTTCTGGTCAAAATTCCCTGAAGTTTACTAGGATTAACAGAAACTTAAAGTAGGTCATAGTTCACAATTGCCAAAATGTTGTGGTAATTTAAGCAATGGATATCGGCTCAGAACGAGAAATCGGAGAGCCGAGTTCGAATTCCAGTTGAATTCCTTGCATTCACTTACACGCAAATACCCTTGGGAAACGTATTAATTCGTCTATTCCTTCCAGTTATGGGTTAAATAACAGGACAGATTGGGTTCTATAGCCTTGGTCGGCAACCACTCTACCGCAGAAAGCAATGGCAACCTACTGTGGGATAATCTTCTGCCCAGTCAGTCATGTCTCTCTCAAGACATGATCGCCCAAGCATGTATCACGTATGGCACTTAACTGACTGAATTTAAGCAATCTTGAGGACATTTTTTTGAATCTTTGACTACTGTGGACTACACTTAACTGACTTGTATGAAAAATATAATATGGGTTATACAGGTTCAAATGGCTTTGCAGGCAAAAGCAGTTAATGAACTGAATTTGTCTATGTTTGCATGTGATATTTCAGTTAATGTATAAATTCCAACTCCACATTAAAAAATGAAGAACAAACCCAAAAAACAATAGAGATTTGGTAAAATTACAAAAAAAAAAAAAATCTAAATAAATTTGAAATACTTTGTGGACCAAAAACATTTTACATATTCTTTTCTATTATTTTACTTTGTTAGTGCACAAATGGTTTGAGAGAGATATTAATTTCAAGAAATTATTTATTAGCCAAGCTTACAATAAAAAAATATGCTGCAAAATGTTATCCACACCACAAATATATATATATATATATATATATATATATATATATATACTGTAATAGTTGTTAGAATGGTTTATAAATTCATAGTATCACTACACAAAAATTTTCGGGTTTCGAAGCTAGCCCTGTATGTGGACTGCTTCTTCTTCAGGTGATTTTTTTGAAAAAAAAAATCTTCAAATATTTAAAAAAAAATCACCTGAAGAAGAAGCAGTCCACATACAGGGCTAGCTTCGAAACCCGAAAATTTTTGTGTAGTGATACTATGAATTTATAACCCATTCTAACAACTATTACAGTATAACGCTCTACATTTGTACTGAGCACTCTTTATAAAAGTAAATGCATGAACAAAAGGTTAAAAAACCTATGAGTTCTACAACTTAGTTACAATACACTATATATATATATATATATATATATATATATATATATATATTTTATATATTGTGTTTCTTCAGAATGTAGGTGATTGTGACCCTTCACATCTTCTTGTTCTTTGTAGCTCTTAATAAGTTTTGTCTTTCTGTTTTTTTCCCTGTTCTACCATCAATTTGCTCATGTTCACTGAGTGTGTCATGCATGGATTTCCCCTGTTCTAAGCAGATTATTGAGAGACAAGAAGATTTCATTGGAGACAAAGAAAAGTGTACTGAACTGTTATGTGATATCCATCCTCCTATATAGCAGCAAATACTGGATGATCTCCTCCAAGATGAAGAAGAGACTTGAAACAACAGAAATGCAATTCTGCAGAAAGATGCTGAATATATCATGGATCCAACATATGAGCAACCAGGAGGTTTTGGAGAAAATGCATACAAAAAAAAATAACTTATACTTGAAATTAGGAAGAGACAGCTGAGGTTTCTGGAATATGTAATGAGGAAAGAGGGCTTAGAGAAACTAGTACTCACAGGAGAGATAGAGGGAAAGAGAGACAAGAGAAAGCAGCCTGAGACCTACTTGATGGGGTTGAGCAAGGAGATGGTGGAGCAAGGTTTGAGAGAGATACCAAGGGGGAAAATATTAAGCATTACCAGGGATAGGGGAAAGTGGAAATCGATGATTGCCTGCATCCTGAAAAAACATGGCACACAAAGAAGAAGAACATTCAAGAAATTGCATAGTTTGTAAATTTCATCTATTGGCACTAGAGATGTCTTTACTAATTAAAACATAAAATGAAACAGAACTGTTATTTCTAGCGTCATTGATTCCTGATACTCTAAACTGAGTTAGAGATAAAGTTGATAATTAAGTGAAGATAAATGACAATAAAATTCTAATTTTACTGCAACAGTTCTGTAGTTTATCAATCAAAATATATAATTACAAGAATATTGCAATGCTTGAACTTATTTGGCTTTGTTAGATAAAAAACAAAAAGGCAAATACAGGAATTAGACACAGACAAAATAAATGAAAAGAATCTGCTTGAAGTAGAGATTGACAGTGTACTGTTTTCACTTGATAATAAATGTCTGGTGTTTAACTAAATTAAACTAATTTTTACAATTTAAACCAACTTGAGACTTGAGATGTGGCACATCCCTATGGGTCAATTAAATCAAATCAAATTTAGATGGCTGATTTTACATAGGATGTTGCAATTTTGGCTAAATTATTATGTTCATAAAGAAGTATTTACATCACTACTTTCTCTCTCTCTCTCTCTCTCTCTCTCTCTCTCTCTATATATATATATATATATATATATATATATATATATATGTATGTATGTATGTACGTATAATACCTAATATAATGTATTATAAAAAATAAATTATTTGATAATAATAATATCAATAAATCTACACTTTAAACAAAACATTCACAACTTTTCACACACTTTTTCACCTATAAAAATTTCTCTTGCAAGAAGAACTCTTATTTCTGTTTTATATATATATATATATATATATATAGGGTGTTCCAAAAGTTGGTGAACAGTAAATGATAGGATTTATTTATTTTGAGATCACATATATAATTAAATTTACTAATACAATTATTACATTGGCAATTAAATTTTTTGTACACAATAATACAAATACCATAGTTAAATGAACACCATTGTAATAATATAATCAATAAAGAAACCTATTCCACCTACCTTTCAGACCACCCTATATATATATATATATATATATATATATATATATATTCAAAATAATAACTAAATAAATTCTGCAAGTATCTAAGTTTTAAATTTATACTAAGATAAACTTTAAGAAAAACCATTAACAAACAGAACCTAATTCCGTTACAATCCGGCGCACTAAGGCGTTGGATAAGAGGGGGGAAAAAAAGAAATCCATGGAATAAAGACAAGATATACGATACTCCGCAGTAAAGAAAAAAAAACCCCAAACGGAACCAACCACAAAAAAAAGAAAAAGTGCTCGATACAAAGTACAAACGAAACGCAAAATACAAACGAATGCAAAAGTAGAGCAAAGATACACAAAGAATCTCAAGCTAGCCAAAACCTACCGCGGTTTCACACTACGGCTCGTCAGGGCCCTGACGAGCTGTAGTGTGAAACCGCGGTAGGTTTTGGCTAGCTTGAGATTCTTTGTGTATATATATATATATATACATATATATATATGTGTATGTGTGTGTGTGTTTATAATATATATGTGTGTGTGTGTGTATATATATATATATATATATATATGTAGCAATCTCTTTTTTATACATTTCATTATGAACATGTCAACAATGTGCTGACTGTGTTTGGAAAATAAAATTTTCCTGTAAATCTAGATGCACACCTAAAACAATCCATACATTCAGTTAAAAGTAAAAATAAAATCATGCTTGATAATGGGTTAAAGTATTAATCAAAATTATTCAGACATACAAATCATTTAGACAATTTCTACATTATTCATGACCAAAAAAGTCAAAGTACCTTGTCAGTCATTTTTATTGAAACTAGTGTCTCTCTCTCTTTCTCTCTCTCTATATATATATGTGTGTGTATATACCTAGTAATTGCTACCATCATAGTTAACTACCTGAGAAGAAATTGTTCTTTCAATGTTGAAACAAAATGCACAATTTTGTAGTAGTTTGTAGTTTTTCACATGTTTTAACATAATAATTAATAATAAATATTCATTACTCTACTTTTTTATTGAGCACTCTTTTAAATTAATGTTTTGAACATTGAAATTTTATTCTTCATTCTTATTCATTTGTATATATATATATATATATATATATATAATTAAGAAAAATATAAAATTTGTTACACTGCTGATTGATAATTCCAGAGTTTCATAGAGTGACCTTTCAAAAATCACTGTCCACTCATCAGAAGGTATTAGAGATTGACTGATTGTATTTTTTGTTTATAATTTTCATGAGTGTATGGTTGATTATTTTCCAATGCGTGTGTGTGTGGGTTTTATGTGTGTGTTTGTGTGTGTGTTTATGTGTAGAAAATCATGTTTATAACTTCTTTTTATCATTTGTTTTCCACTTATAATTTTTTTACTTCTTCTCTTTACCCAAATTCAGAGAAAGATGTGCAAATGCAAATATATATTCATATATATACTGTTGTACTCTAGCAAACTGTTTTACATCACTACCCCTCCCTCTCTTTTCTCTCTTTCTCTCGCTCTTCTCTTTCTTTCTTTCTCTCTCTTTCTCTCTCTCTCTCTCTATATATATATATCCAAGAATAAGAAAAAATAAGAAAAAGATCAACAGTTCATAGCATTTACTTTTTAAAAGTGCTTAATACAAAATAGGCCGATATATTATTACAATATTTTTATTATAAGTGATATTAATAAAACCATTTTACATCACAACACAAAAGCTTTCATGTTTCATTTCTATGAAACATGAAAGCTTTTTATAATAAAAATATTATAATAATATATATACATATATATATATATAGGAAAGAATATTAAAACGTTTTGAGTTTGAAAATGTGTTTTTTTGACAGTATTTGTTTATTTCTACTATTATATTTTATATTTCAGACAGCCCTCGGTCCTTCATCAGAAACAAATGATTCTAAAATTTGAATTAGTAACGTATTTTGCGAGATTTCATGAGAGCGTCAGTGAAGAGTTTGTTTACATCATGTAACGCGTTTGTTTACATCACGTGATGTGTTTGCTTACATCACGTGACGCGTTTGTGGAGAGAGTTTTAGTTTTTACATCAAGTGATGTTGAAAGCGACAGATTTTTTTAAAATTACGTTTGTAAACATAAACCTATCTTTAATAATGCTTGTAAATTTGTTTTAGATAAAAAATATTTTTAATTGTATCTAAAAAGTTTAAAAAATATTTTTAAATGTATCTAAAAACGTTTAGTTATTAAAGTATTTCTAAAGATTCAAAGCACCTATGTCCCTATTTAACCCTAGCTTGTGTGTATTTAATTTTAAAATCCAGTATTTTTCTTTCTTTCTGTGTGCATATGTAGAACTAAAATTGGAGTTTATTAGTAAACATTTGCAATTTTCTAAGGTGTGACCTGGTTGATTGAAATGTGCTCCTACTGGGGAATATTGATTATTTTGGTGTATATTAAGTTTGTGATTATTGAAGTGAAATCTAAAGCTATTACCGGATTCGCCAATATATCCACTATTGGGACATATTGAACAAAAGAGGAAGTATATAATGTTTTTGCTGTCACAAGTGAGGCATGGTGGCTGCAATTTGATTTTGGTGTTGGGTACAGAGAATATTGTGTCGTTTACCAAATGTTTACAAATTAGGCACCTGGGTTTCTGACATTTTAAATTCCCTGATAGGTTTAAGTTTTTTAAATATTTGTTAGAAGTGAGGATAGTTGATAGGTTGGGTGTTTGTTTCCTCGCATTTATGGGTGGTTTATCGAAAATGTCTTTGATTTTTTTGTTTGATTGGAGGTTCTTGTAATCGTATATATATATATGTGTGTATTGATATAGATATATGCATTTAACTCTGTGAAACTGTTTTGTACATGACATCCCTAACATAATACATTTTTTTTTTGATAATCATATCGCCCACAAGCAAGGCAGTTTCTGCCACCATTGGGCAGGGGGTTACATAGGAGGAAAATTATGAGAAAGAGTGACAGGTTATAGGGAGTGTTAGGAAGTGGGTAAGAAAAGGATGAGAATATTGATGAGAGTGGAGTGGATAGAAAAAAGGAGCATGAGAGAGAGGATGCAGGTTAGTGAGATAGAAGATGACTATTGACTTTACATTTAAATTTTTGTAGATTGTAGCTGTCAAGCAAGTAAATGGAAGGGAATTCCACAGGTGGGAAGTGTGAGAAAAGAAGCTGATAGAAGAATTTGTGTTTACATTTTATTGGTTTCACAGTAAAAGGGTGGAACCTAGTTGCTAATCTTGTGGCTCAAGTAAACTCATATATAGGAAACGCCAGAAAGCTAAGCTCATTGGAACAAAATTTGTGAAAGTATTTGTAGAAAAGGCACAAGGAAGCCATGTTGCGCCAGTGAGAAAGTGACTGTATCTGAGCTGCTAAGCCGGGATCGATCACATTACAAATTCTCTGTTGGATTTTGTCAAGGACACCTGGGTGGATAGCAGGAACACCTGATCACATATGGCATCAGTATTCAATGCACGGGCAGATGGTAGATTTATATATATGCATGATTGTTTCAGACGGGAAAAACTTCCTGGTCCTGCACAGAGAACCAACCTTTTTAGCAGTGGATTTAGCTATGGATTCTATATAGTCATTCCACTTGAGGTCTGTTGTGAGAGTTAACTCGAGGGGGTGCAGTGTTTTGCTTTCACGGAGACTCGCCTGATCCATGCTAATGGGAGGTAGGGCGATTGTGTGTGATGGTTAATAGATAGCAGCTTTGTTTATTTTAATTAATCTGAATTCTTGCATTCCAACAAAATGTAGGGAACAAAATCTTGTCTCCCACAATATTTGATAATGACTATATGGTTGAAAGTACTTAAATAAAAACAAAAGAAAAGTATGAACTTTCGGCAGTTCAGCTGGGGTTCGAAATGACCAAATTAAGACTAATTTAAGACCAGTTTAGACCGGTTCTGAACTTATCAATCGCGGTGGATAGGTAATGTTTTGACCAGTACCTGGGCGTACACACTCAGGTTCCCCACATTAAAAAAGACCTTGTGTCACATCTTTCTCAAGTGGGGGAGAAGAGTAAGAGAATTAAGAAAATACAATAAAAATTTAAACACATAATCCACATTGATTGATTTTAGCATTTTAAACTAAAATAGGTAATAATTACATGATAAAAAAATCAATAATAACAACATTTACTTATGTTTATTAAGCATTATGTCACTTAGCATTCTCTATAGTTTCCATTGACTTTCAGTTAGCTTGAAATGTTTTTATAAGAGTTTTGAAATTTAAATATTCTGAAAAACTAGTGAATTTTTTACTTCTGTTGTGGTTTATAAAATGGCGAGTGTTCTAAAAATAGAAAAAGGTAGACACACTGACGCCAAGAATTCAAAATTGGGCAGCAAAATAAGGAACCGTTTCTTTTGGTAGAGTAGGAGTAAGACGTAGGAGTTAAGGACAGTAGTTTTGTGTAGGAGAAGACACTAGTCTGTTGACCACTAGAGTCCAGAAGGGATAGGCTCTTTTACTACTAGCATTCCACAGTGAAGAGAATTTAGCTAATCTGCTCCTGTATCCACACAAAATTTAAAGGTTGTAACTTGATGTAAAAACCTAAAGTTTTATACCAAAAATAAACATCATTAATTCAAGTTTGTGTTATCTTTTAATTATACCAAAACGAAGCAACACAACACTTCTGTCTATAAATACTTGTTGCAAAATAATATCCTTACATTTGACTTGATCTAATTCATCAGCGGATAACACATGTTGGCCAAAATAAGTTTTCCTGTTGTCTTTATTCATATTGTCTTTTAACAGATATATTTTCGTTTATATCTAAATTTTTACACTTGCAATAACTCATATGCAGTCAAGTTCTATTCTTGAATACTCTCAAAACAGTAGTGTTAATATCACTTAGACTATCAGTGACCTATGAGAACATTTTGCATTTTCAAATAGCAATGAAATAACAAACTATTATGACAACTTTGGGTGTTACATTACAATTTAATGAAAACAGTACAAATATAAATGATTTCGATTATAAATTATAGTTGAAGAAATAGTCACATTATTCTGTTTTCTTCACACCATATTTTTTTACTATCAGCAATGCTGAAGGCCAAACAGTGAATTATTCTTGTCTTCTTTGAGATTCTTATCTTTTCTTGTCTTTACTTGTGCTCTATTATTATACCTTCACTGTTTTTAAATTCCCAAGAAAAAAAATATTCAATGTTTTTTCAAATTAACAGTTCATCTTGTTACTGCTCCCAAGTTTTTTTCTGGTAAAGCAACTTTAAGTATTGACTGAAGCTTTATTTCCCTCTCTACAAAAAGATTGAAATACTGAAAGAATAAACAAAGTCTTCATGTTGCATATGTAAATACAAAACAAATATCTCGAATATCATGGAAATTCAAAAATGACATTCAAAAATGTGTTTAAACCTTCCTTTGTTCCACCTTACCAAAATTTTAGAGTAGCTACAAGTCCCACCAATCTACTTTTCCAATGCAAGACTGCCAAGATGGAACAAATAAATCCAGCTAATTTTGTTTTTCTAAGCAAGTAGACAGGAAAAGTAACGGATAACATATTTGAAGGACCTAATCAGGTGGATGACGGAACGAGGATTGCATGGTGTAACAGGAGAAGGCATGCTCAGAGCCACCAGGAATAGGGAAACATGGAAGGCCATGATCGTCTATGTCCTGAAGGAACAAGGCACATAGAAGAAGTACAGCAACTCTGGTTTGGGTATTCTCTCTGGAATATGATGGTTACCACATGACCACTACAGAATGAATTATGAGATCCCTATCAGTAATTAATCCCCTAGCACCAGACTGTTGTAAAATAGCAGACACTTTTACAGCACTCTCAATGATGGAATGGCACATGGGCTTAAATAGTCTATTTAAGTAGTATCATTTGAGGTGTAATATTCAAGTGTCATTCGAGTAATATTTGGACTGATTACTTCAGCGACTATTGCAATCTAAACTGCTTCTCACTGTATTGTTTTTTTTCTAATCATTTCACTCCAAGCAAGGCAGGGAAAAGGATGTGAGTCAAGAAGATAAGAGATGGCAATTGACTTTGTATTTAAATTCTTGGAGATAGTAGCTGTCAGGGAAGCAATTATACGGAAGGGAATTCCACAAAAGTGCAAGCAAAAAAGCTGCTAGAGTAGAAGTTGCAATTACATTTGATTCGTTTCACTGTAAAAGGGTGGGACCTAGCCACTAGTTTAGTAGCTCAACAAAATTCATGCAGAGGGAGCACCAGGGAGCTAAGCTCATTGGAGCAGACACCATGAAAGTATCTGTAAAAGAGACAGAGGGAAGCCACATTATGCCGGTGAGAAAGTGACTGGAGCTGAGCTACCAGGTTGGGGTCAGTTGCATTACAGATTCTTTGTTGGATTTTGTCAAGAAGCCCAAGATGAATAGCAGGGGCACCCAACCAGAAGTGACAGTAGTTTTCAATGGGTATCATTGTAACTATTGTACTGTTCTGTGTATATCCATTTAGCACTGGATATTGTGCTGAATAATATCGCAGCACACTTCCTCTATGTATTGTATCCACCTTGGTAATACAACATTTGGTGACAAAGATTTGAACAGGTTGGAGACAAGGATTCAAACAGATTTGATGAAGATGATCTGAACAGATTTGCTGACAAGAAGATTAAAAAAATACAATCTGACACAACAGATTAATCATGAAGAATTGAAAAGTCACATCTGAGACAACTAATATTACAATGGAACAACATTATTGTTGATATTTGGTTCTAAAAAAGGAATTCTGACACATTCAGCAAATCTGTTTTCAGAGATGGATAACTATCTTGTTGAACTACTTATTTGCATTTGAGTTCTTACAATCAAAAAAGATAGCCCACGTTGAGGGATTGTCAAAGTTAATTTCAAGAATAAGCAAACCACTAGAAGAGACAGCGATTGCTTCATTGTTGTGAATTGGAAATGAAACATATCCTGTATAATAGGGTAAAGGAATTATCTGTTACACTGGATAAAATCAGGGCCAAATCTACATTCAGCAAATTTATTACTCAGAAAAAGAAAGAGTTAATGGAACATAAGGAAAATAAAGAAAATAATATATTTTCTATATGTAATGGCATACTATTATACAGAGACCAGGTAGTCACCTCAGTGGTTTTATCAAAGATGGTTTATTTTGCATGAAAGTGCCCATGAGAAGCTATTGGCAAGGTATGGACAAGAATATAGAAAATCTGGTTAAAACATGCAAAAATTGCACGTTGGCTGCAAAGGCACCACTTGTGAAACTTAATCCATGGTTTAAACTGATAAATGATGGTCAAGACTTCATATTGGCTATGCTGAAACAATAAAGGGGTTTTATTATTTTATTGAGGTGAACATTTTCTCAAAGTGGCCTGAAGTTTTCAGGTGTATGACACTAACCACAAAAGTCACGTTAGACTTTTTGCATGAGTTATTTGTGAGATTTGGACACTAATGTGTCTGATAATGGGACTCAGTTTTTGTCAAATGAATTTGCAAATTTCCCAAAATTTCATTCAGTTACTCATCTAACATCCCCGCCTCACCATCCAAGGCCAAATGTACAAGTAGAAAGGTTTATCAAAGTATTCAAAAGAGCAATAAAAAGGCAAGCAGGATAGAAATTATGAATGAAGAACTGCAAAATTTCTTGTCTGTATACCAAATAATGCCAAATGTAATGCAAGTTCTGGTATGTCTCCAGCGAAACTAATAATCATTAGAAAAATCAGGTTAGTTTTTGTTAATCTGAGACCAATTAAAGAAAAAAATCCAATAAAAGGAAAAAACGAATGACAAAATAAAATTCGATAGTAAACTTTTCAACTCAGGTGACAAAATTTATTTAAAAAATTACAAATTAGGAAAATCATCATGGGAAGAAGGTACCATCGACAAAAGGATTGGTCATATGCTGTACCTAATCAAACACTCAAGATGGGTAATTAAGAGGCATGTTTACCAAATCAAAAAAAGGTATACATCCAAAGTAAAGCAATGAAGAGAAAAACACATGTTGGTGATCTATGACATGTTTGATATACCAATGCCTCAACTTGTACAACAAAATCATGCAGGAAAGCGTAAAAGAAGACCAACAATACAGTACAATAGAAATAGACCCAAAAAGAAAATATATCATCCAGGGGATGTAACATTTCAGTTGGGTGGTATTGTAAAGTGGCTGACATCCCTGCAGCACTCTCAATGATAGAATGGCTCATGTTCTGGAATGGTCCATGATCTGAATTGGTCTATTAAGAAAAGAATAGTAGCATTCAAGGCATAATATTCAAGTGTCATTTGAGTAATATTTGGACTGATTTTGGTAACTATTGTGATCTAAATCCCTACTCTCTGTGTTGTATGTTCTGTCTTTTCGGTCATTGTAACTATTGTGCTGAATAATATTGCAGCACACTTCCACTGTGTATCACATCCACCTCAGCAATACAACACAGATCCAAGACAGCCATACATCTGTTACCTAGTTTTACTATTTACATAAAAGCTAAAAATAGTGGAGAGCTATGATTGTCAATGTAGAAACATAACATATAGAAGAAGACTACTTTCTCTCTTAAAAATTACTGGCTTTGCAAACAAGTTAATTTTTTATACTTACTTTGTATTCTTAATTTTTTTACTAAATGTTCACATCATACAAAGCTCAAGAACCATTCGAGGTAGTTGTTTACTGAATGAAGTACTCATATCAACATTAAAGAAAAACATAAGTGCAGATTATGATGATATATGTATGATAGATAAAGGTTTAACTTAGATTTGAAGAGGATAGATTGTAGTGATGCAACAGACACTTAGGAATCTGTTCCACAAAATAACAGCTCTCAGAACCCGTCTTAGTGGAACTTCTACTTTACTAATGGAATGTGGTGGATGTGCTGGTGGTGTAATAGATAGTGTCTCAGTATGAGAATTCAGAGAGCTAAGTTCAAATTTCAATCAGGATCATTATATGCACTTACAAGACTGATGAATTTGTATAAGCAAGTCTTACCAAGTGTCTTTTCTAAGCAAGTGTACAGCAACATATCTGGAGAGAACACATGAAAATTCTTTAAACGGTTTGTTTGATTTGAATTTCTTTAAATGTATTTGCTATAATTTTATGACATTCAGCCACTTAACACCAAGAGACATTTACAAATGAAAACCAGGTCTATTTATTTACATGCTAATTTGGCTGAATATTCTATCTGTAGCATGGTATGAAAAATAACAATAGACCTTGTTCTCTTACAGTTGAAAAAAAATATGAACATTTTTAGTTGCTTGATCTTAGATATCACATATGCAAATGTCATCATTTGAAATGTTGATTCAGCTGGTAATTGAGCCACACATATGTAAATCAAATACAATGTGGAGTGTAATTTACATGAACAGACAGAAAGAAAATTCTATGTAATTAGATGAATAATTTTTCTTTCTGCTTTTTTTGTTATCGAGAGTGCAGACCTGGTAGAACATTTTAAAATCACTTTCGCCTAAAAACTAAAATTCTGTACAAATTTCCATTCCTTTCGCATTGCCTGCTAAAAAACTTACAATCATTTCTTAAATTTCTATCTAAAAAACATGTTACCACATGAATAATTGACTCTAGACAATAAGTTCAAACACTTTATAGAAAGAACTTCAAGAAAGAAGTTTACTTGTCTCAACAAATGATCTTAATTCTTAGGAAACTGAAATATGCAAAGGATTTAGGTTTGGACCTAACTTTCTGCAGCAAAGTTTTGTTACTATTATACATTGCTAGCAGAACTCGTGGAATTTCCACGGAAGGATAATTATGATTTCCTGGAAAAATTTTACTTTGTCAAACTATAAATGATAATAACATCATCAACGACTTTAGAGAGTCAACTGCGAGATTGGATTTTTATTTTACCTTGCTTCTCCATAATCACTCATCACTTTGTTTTTCATTTGCTCTCATTGGAGACCTTTTCTTTGAGACAAAACTTTTAAAAGTAGGAAAGGGATCAGTTCTAAATTATCAGAATTATTTCTGACCATAATCATTATCATATAATAATTCTGCTTGTTCCTTCCTTAGTTACCAAATTTAAAAAGAAAGAGATTTTGAAAGAGAACTTTTTTTTTATTACTGAAAAATCATGGCTCCTGTGTCCATTGTAAACAGAAAAGACCAACTGAGTAATAGCCAAGGGTGTAGAGGCCAGAAATTTTGTTATTAGCTCACGGGATATGACAACAAACCTACCTATTTTTACTATATTGTACAGTACACACACATATACACACACACAATTACTGCTACAACCACCAACTTAAGCTGCTACTGCTACGGTAATGCTATAGGCTCTCTCCTGCTACTCTCACACTCTTTACTACCCTTCCGTTTGGTAAAGGTGAGAGAAAGGCTGAGGAGAGTAGTGTTTATAGATTATAAAAAGATAGAGGGGAACGAAAAGCTTGTGTAGAGAGTAAAATCTGCCGCTATGAAAGTCGGCTCTCTGTGCAGGGCCCGGAAGTTTTTCCCACCTGAATCTATTCTGCACATATACAAATCTACCATCCGCCCGTGTATTGAATATTGCTGCCATATCTGGTCGAGTGCCCCTGCTGCTATCCTTGGGCTTCTTGACAAAATACAAAGGAGGATCTGTAACATGGTTGATACTGACTTAGCAGATTGACTGCAACCACTCTCTCACCGGCGTGATGTGGCTTCCCTGTGCCTCTTCTACAAGTACTTTTATGGCTTCTGCTCCAATGAACTTAGAGCACTGGTGCCGCCTAAGCGGGAATTTACACGAGATACTAGATTAGCAACTAGGTCCCACCCTTTTACAGTTAAACAGATAAGATGTAACCATAAATTCTACTCCAACAGCTTCTTTCCTCACGGTTCCCGCCTGTGGAACTCCCTTCCACATATCTGCTTTCCTGACAGCTACAATCTCCAGGTGTTTAAATGTAGAGTCAATAGACACCTCCTATCACTCTAACTCTCAATTATTCTCAGAACATTCTCATCTACCCAACCCTCATTCTCGGTATCCTTACCCGCCTATCACCCACCCTCTGACATATCCTATATTTAACCATTCTCGGTATCCTTACCCGCCTATCACCCACCCTCTGACATTTTCTATATTTAACCATTCTCGGTATCCCTACCTGCCTATCACCAACCCTCTGACATTTCCTATATTTAATCATCCTTTCTCCACTCTATGTAGACCCCTGCGCAGTAGTGGCAGTGACATGCCTTGCTCAGGGTGAAACGCTTATAAAAAAAAAAAAAGTGTGCTATCTTTCTTCAGTGGTGTAATGAACGGAGGAAATAAGTAACTAAGTAACTAACTAAGGAAGGAACAAGCAGAATTATTATATGATGAAAGTGTAGCAAAATCTTGTTACTATTATACATTGAATTTTTTTAAATAAATTACTTTGTCTTTGTTATCTTTATCAGCATTTGATAAGATATTTTTGCAATCATACGTTGATACCTTCAGTACAGTTTTTTCGTTTTCAACATTTAGAATAAATTTAATAGACAAGGTATTTAGATGTCCATTGTGGTGCAGTGAATGTCAATTCAGAATGAGAAATTGGAGAGCCGAGTTCAAATTCCAGTTGAATTTGTTGCATTCATTTATGGCCAATGACCATTGGGGAAGGTATTAATCTATTGCTTCTCTCTCCAGCTAAATAAAAAGACAAACTGGGTTTTATAGCCTTGGGTGACAACCAGTTGAACACAAAGTAATGGCAACCTACAGCGGAAAAATCTGCCAAGTCAGTCATTATTCTTTTGAGACATGATCAACCAAGCATGTATCATGTATAGCACATAACTGACGGATTCTTTCTATTACACATCCATTCTTTCAGACAGGTTTCATCATCATTGTTGTTTTTATCCCACTATGTGGATGCGTGTTGTGATGCTGTGGATGTCAACAGTGGAATGACAAATCAGGGAGCCAAGTTCGAATTCTACTTGAATTCTTTGCATTCACTTATGCGCAAATCAGGTTCTTCCTTCCAGTTATGGGTTAAATAATAAGATATATTGGGTTCTATAGCCTTGGCTGGCAACCAGTATACTGCAGAAAGCAACGGCAACCTACTGTGGGATAATCTTCTGTCCAGTCAGTCATGTCTCATTTGAGACATAATTGCCCAAAGCATTTATCACATATGGCACTTAATTGACTGATTATGATATATGGTGCAGTTATATATTGATTCCTTCATATATACTTACTTGTAATTATCACATATTTTCATCTAATGTATTTTACCTTCCTCTGGTTTCCATCCTCATCAATAAATTTCCAGAAATTGTCCATAGAAACATTTATTTCATCAGCAATTATAAATTCTCATTTCTATAGATTTCATGTGTGGTGTCCTTTAGGGGAAATTTCAGTGTCTTACATAAATATATCCCACCTCTACCAAATATAGCAGTGTTACCAAGTGAAATTTAAATGGTCTTAAATAGTTTTTTACCATATAGTCAATGCAAAATGCAGTGTTTTGAAGGTATAAGCAATAATTAGAACAACACAATCACCTCTCAGATGCATAAATATTCACCCACCCCAACCTGAATCAATATTTTGCAGAACCACCATTTGTTGCAATTACAGCTGTAAATATTTTGGGTAATGTCTCTACTAGCTTTGAGCATGTAGAGTCTGACATTTTTGCACATTCTTCTTTAAAAAATAGCCCAATATTGGTAACATTGGATGGAGACTGTCTATGATGATAACTCTTCAAATCTTACCACAAATTTTTTATTAAATTTAGGTCTAGCATATTAACAAATTTTGATTTATACTATTCAGTTGTATCTCTGGCTGTAAGCCTAGAGTTGTGCCCTACTGGATGGTTAACTTCTGTCACAGTGTCAATTTTTTGCAGACTGTAACAAGATTTCTTTAAGGATTGGCCAGTGTTTGACTCCAACTCTAACCAGCTTCCTTTTTCCTGCTGAAGAAAAACACCTAAATTACATGTTGCTGTTATAGTGGGTTATTTATCTATTCATGGCAATAAAAAGCTGAAAGAGAATTAATGCTTAGGAATTTGGGAGCGTGTAAGTAAGAAATGTCTTTGATATATTTGCTTCTTAGGTCAGTAAGTAGTTTTTGAAGTAGAGAAGAAGGAAAGAGGTAAGGGAAGCAAGCGTAGTAAGCCACTTGACTTTGGTCAAGGGAGATACTAATTACTCTCTTCTCCTCAAGTTGGTCTGCCTGTTGAATGCTTTCTGTATCCGCTTTTTATATCTTCTATTTGGATCACAGCAGCTCATTTGGGATTTCACACTTGTATTTGGTTCTGGGCTTCCCATTGGCTGATAAATAAAATTTGCGTAGGCTCATGAACTGGAAATTTAATATTTAATTAATATTTAGTTTTCAACCGAAACATCTGTGCGGAGCCTGGCGGTGCAATGACAACTTTTGGTCATTTGCTTTTTGGTTGTGAAAGCACAAACATCCGGTTCATCGCTTTTGCTCGGTATCACCACACTGTCACCACCATATTTCATGGTCAGTATAGTGAGCTCAGTGTAATGTGCAGTGTTAGGTTTCTGCCACATGTAGTCTTTTGCATTAACGCACAAAAATTCAATTTTGATCTCATCTGTTGTTGCAAAAGAGAAAGTAATTTACAACAAAAAGGGCACACGTGTTTGTAGGATATGCCAAAGACAAATTAACCAAAATAAATCTAAACTTATTTTATAAATGGAACTTTATCTCTGTGTGTGTGTCTGTGTGTGTGTGTGTCCGTTACCTATAGACTCCGAAATGGCTGAACCGACTTTCTTGAAAATTTACACAGTCGTACTATAAGCGTCTGCGAGTGTTCTTAGCTAGGTACCTCTGATAAATATCGAAAATCGATAATCGAAAAAGTCGGGTTATAGAAGGAATGGTCCAATTTTAATCAAATTTGATACACTCATAAACAAAGACATAAGAAATGATATTCAGAAATTTCAAGGTTGCAGTTCTTACAATAGTGCAGAAAATCAATAATATATATATATAAAAGGCAAGATGTTTGTGTGTGTGTGTGTCTGTTTATTTGTCTGTATGTCCTTTATACAAATCCACAATTTTTATCCGATTCTCACCAAACTTCAAAATTTGACTTACATCCATTCATTTTTCTTTCAGTCTACAGCTTTGCTTTAACTGGAAACAACTATTGCTTTTTAGTCTTTCATGCCAACATCCAAAGAGTCTGAGCTCCAGGACCATGGATTAGTTTTAAAGCTTTTATTACACCCGAGCAACGCAAGGCTATACTGCTAGTAATACATAAGTGGCAGCTCTTGCTTTAAATACATCTCAGATATGCTAATATTGTTTGTCCTCTCCAACTGTTGACCGATGAAAAGAAATTATTCTGTAGATAAACGTGGTTGGTGTTCTGTAATTTACTATTTTGTTCATCAGCATGCATGAGACTGTTGGATGGTGGGGTGGATTTCTAATCATTTACATGTTTTGGGATTTTTTATATTAAACTTGCAATTTGTAATTTTGACATTCTTACTGCCCCCGTGGATCTTCAAGATTGGACTTGCAATTTGTTTATTTCATTCTGAAATTGAGCTGCCATATCAATTTTCTAAGAGCCATGTCTCTCACATGGCCTGTGACAAATTGCAAATGACTGTTGTTCTGTGGACAGATTCTCCTCACTGAACTTTGGATCTTTGCAGCTCCTCCATGATTACTATGGGCCTCTTGGTCGCTTCTTTGATTAATGCTTTCCTTGTCTCATCTGTTAATTTAAGTGGAATTTTGCCTTTGTAGGTTTGTACTTGCATCAAACACTTTCTGTTTTGGGATGATGGATTTAATAATGCTCATTGACGTGTTCAATACATGGAATATTTTTTATAACCTAACCTTACTTTTTCTCCTCTTATCTGACTGGTGAGCTCTTTGGTCTTCATGATGCTGTTTCTTCAGTAGTGTAACAAACATTACTCTAAAAAATCTTTGAGATCTTTACAAAGCAGGTGTTCATAACTGGAGAGTCTAGAATCATAGATCATATTTTTAATTTTTTTCCTTTACTTAAAGAATATTGTCATAATCAAGGGAACTTTATTTATAAATATGTAATATATCTGAAAGCAATTTCATTGCACTAAATTTTACTCACATATTTACCAGGTTGAATACATATGTACATAAGTCTTTCAGATTTCATTTGTAAATGACTTTTAAAATATTACAATATTCCCTTCAACCTCTTTGGTTAATTTTGGCTTGGTTTGGTTTGGTTTGGTTGGGTTGAGCTGAGTTCAAATTCCAGTTGAATTCCTTGCATTCATTAATGTGCAAATACCCTTGGGAAAGGTATTAATCCGTCTCTTCCCTCCAGTTATGAGTTTAATAACAGGACGGATTGGGTTCTATAGCTTTGGCTGGCAACCAGTCTACTACAGAAAGTAATGGTAACCTACTGCGGAATAATCTTCTGCCCAGTCAGTCATGTCTCTTTCGAGACATAAACGCTCAAGTGTGTATCATGTATGGCATTTAACTGACTAACTGGGTTGGGTTGATTTAGCTTGGTTTGGTTTGGTTTGGTTTGGTTTGGCTTTGTTTTGGTTGATTTAGCTTGGTTTGGTTTGGTTTGAGTTGGTTTGGCTTGGTTTTGGTTGATTTAGCTTGGTTTGGTTTGGTTTTGAGTTGGTTTGGCTTGGTTTTGGTTGATTTAGCTTGGTTTGGTTTAGTTTGAGTTGGTTTGGCTTGGTTTTGGTTGATTTAGCTTGGTTTGGTTTAGTTTGAGTTGGTTTGGCTTGGTTTTGGTTGATATAGTTTTGGTTTGGTTTAGATTGTTTAAGAGCTTTTAACTCCTTATGGCTCATTTAATGTCAAAAATTTAATTTCCTATGAGCTTTGGTATTTTAATCTTTTTAAAAATGTATTGCTGTTCTTTTTTTGATAATAATATATTACAAATTTTAGGTGGATCAAGTGTATAAAATCTCAATAAAATACATTTAAATTTGTGATTATAAAATGAAAAAATGTCAAAAACTTCAAGCAGGGTGAATACTTATGCAAGGTAATGTATATTTCAAATGTTATACGAACTTTGGTTTTGATTCTTTCTTATGATGCTGATCTTGTTCCCCATTAAGATGGAATACATTTCTTCACTATTCTGCCCTAAGAATGAACTGAATGAATATTACAAGTGTTATTATCCAGTAAACCATGTTCTGTTAGATATTCTGTTTCTCTAGTATCAAGGGGTAAAAAGCAAGATTCATGTAAAATGACCCAAATTGATATCTTGCCTAGCAGCCTTGGACATAGATTTATTGTTGTACAATTCAATCTGATCCACTTATCAATTCTGTGTAGATTGACCTCCACATCACGACCTCATGTCCAGGCAGGTACCACAAACAGGCATGACTCTTTCTTTTATACCAATTTATCAAAGCTTAGGTGCTGACCTGGCAACAAATCATTAGCCTCAGCATTGTGCATATCCTGAAACCCCACCCAAGAGATTACCAAAGTAATCCTCTTGATTTCTCTAGAATTTTCCTTCATAGCGTCCTTCAGATGATAATTTATAAGAAGATATTCTTTGAAAAATGGGATTCGGAATTATTGTATACATTTCATTACTGAAATGGCCATATTGAAGATTTTTATAAGGTCAAAGAAATACTAAAAGTAGGTGGAGTTTGAATGATTTTGCTGTAGGGCATAAAGCAAGAAGGTAATATATTATGATGATAATTTTTTTTCACTAAATGTTCACCAAAAACAAGACCCATGGCCAACAAGGAAGAGGATTAGTGAATGAAGTTGTATTGGTTTAAGAAGAGGAGGAGGAAAAAAGAGACATGACTGACTGTGCAGAAAATTATCCTGCAGTAGTTTGCCATTACTTTCTGTGGTACACTGTTTGCCAGGTAAAGCTATATAACCCAATCTGTTTTGTTATTTAACCCATAACTGGAGGTAAGAGATGGATTAATACCTTTCCCAAGGATATTTGTGTGTAAGTGAATGTAAGTACTTCAACTGGAATTTGAACTTGACTTTTCGAGTTCTTATTTTGAACTGATATCCACTGCACCACAACACGCATCCAGACATGATGGGGATATTAAGCCAAACTGACCAAACATAATTTTGAAAATCATGTTGAAAACGTTTTCTGATAGATGTTGCAGCCCCAGCTGACAAAGCTACACCTCTGAAAATATTAGAGTAAATACAAAACACTAAGTAAATTACAAGAACCTCAAGACAGAAATCAGTAGAATGTGGCATTTCAAGACCTATTGTTACTTTGGCTTTTAAAGTTTTTAATAAAATAATACCCCTAAAAATCAAGAAATTCGTCTTCTTCTATGTGACTTGTCCTTTCAGGATGTAGATGATCATGGCTTTCCATGTCTCCCTATCCCTGGTGGCTCTTAGCACACTTTGTTCTGTTACACCAAGCAATCACGGTTCTGTCATCCACGTGCTCAGGTCCTTGAAATATGATATCCGTTGCTTTCCCCTGTCACTTTTTCCCTTCTATGTAGCCTGTTAGTATCAGGTTGTCAAAAGCCCTCCTTCCTCATCGCATGTCCCAAGAATTTTAGCTATCTCTTCCTGATGCTCAGTATTAATTTCATTTTTGTTTCCATCCTTTCCAAAAAGTCATCATTGCTCACATGCTTGATCCATGATATCTGCAGCATCCTTCTGTAGAACCACATTTCAGTTGCTTTAAGTTTTTCCTTCAGGGAATTACTGGAAGTAAAAAAAAAATTAAAAATAACTGGGAACCCAATCCAAAACAGAAAACAAAGGATGAATCTCTACTCCTGTTTAATAGACTGGAAAGGAGTGTGAACTGGATGATAAATCAAAAGAAGTAAATGAATATATGGATCTCATTTCTTGTAGCCCCAAAATTGCAAAAAAATTCTAATCATAGGTGCACATATTGCTTAGACTTTCCTCCATGTAATGGACACAATTACATATATTTTTCTCTCTGATTGTATGGCACCTCATCTTTTTTGTTCTTCTGATAGAAAAAAGTTTGTCTCTCTGATTGCAACTTAGGGGCAACTTTTATTCTACCTACAAGAACATGGCAAAGCAATAATCACAAAAGAAATTGATGAATAATTATGGGTGACAGTAAATGTTTTAATCATTACCACAGCTTTGCTTGTTAGTTCCATGTCCTTAAACATTTCATCATGTTTCCTAGGAAACAACCTACTGCATATCTGTTTTTCTAAACAAGAGTAGTTGGGGAGAATTATGCCCAGGTGTAAGAAGGACTGTCTTTTTAAGCTTGAAGCAGACAATGTGGTTTCTTTTCTTTGGTACTTTATTTATGCTTCTGAAGCACCAGTCTATGAAGTTTGAATTATAATGGTCCCTGCTAAGACCTACATGCATAATTTCCTTGAATCTAATTTTAACCATTTTTCTAAGAAAACAGCTGATACCTTAGATACTTTGAATGGGTTTAGCAAGTTGTATGACATACATTTCAAATTCTTGATTTGACAAGCTTGATTTGACAAGGCTATTTAAAACTAGGATGTGCATTGTGGTGCATTGGATATCAGCTCAGAATGACAAATCGGGGAGCCGAGTTCAAATTTCAGTTAAATTCCTTGCATTCACTTATGCACAAATACCCTTGGGAAAGGTATTAATCCATTTCTTCCCTACAGTTATGGGTTAAATAATAGGACAGATTGAGTAGCAAAGTCTATTGTATTATCCCAACAATTATTAGGTGGACAGTAACAGTTATGCTTCAAATTATTCTAGGCTATTGAGTACAAATAATTGTGGATCCTAATTCAGATATCTGCAGATAGCAGGCAACTAGTCTACCTCAGAAAGCAATGGCAACCTACTCCAAGATAATCTTCTGCCCAGTTAGTCATGTCTCTTTGGAGACATGATCACCCAAAGCATGTATCACGTATGGCATTTAACTGACTATTTGAAACTATGGCTCTTGTTTTAAGGTTAATGTTTTGGTTTTGTAGCAACTTGCAATTGTTGGGTAAAACTATCCCAAATACAGCATATTCTATGTTCAATTTCCTTATCTTCATTTAATCATGATTATTTGTATTATCTTGAGAGAGAGAGAGAGAGAGAGAGAGAGAGAGAGAGAGAGAGAGATTTGGGTTTTAAATATGGAATATATTTCAATATTCAGGAAGAATCAGCGCATCAGTATAGACATGCTGTATCTTTTTTTCAACCAAGTGAAAGTCTGGTGACAAGTTAAGGTGTGTAAATTAAAGATAATTTTCTCTGCATGATCAAATCTAAAATGAGCAGAGACCTGAGTGAATAAGGTGGCTGGTAATTGCGATCAGGTCAAGTGACCATTATCAAGTATTTACAATTTAATGATGCTACCAGTGCAGTTATCTTACTCACTGATCTTTCCTCTGTCGCTCTCCTTGTGACACATTTCTGATCAGGCACACAACTGTGTATCTGTGTATATACAATTATATCTACTTATATAAATCTATATGTAAGAATACAGATATATGGATGTACATGTGGGACACTACATTAAATATAACCTTATTATCTAAACTATCAGCTGTATACAACCACTTCCTCAGGTAAATGCTTAAAAATGGCTTTCAGAGAGTGAAGACTCTGCATCATCATGAAGATCATCTTTCTTTGAACTTTGCAAACTAGTGCGAGAAAATCATAAAGAAACCATATAACACGAGGAGTTTTAACAGCAGGAACAACTAAAATGATATCATGTTTAACTTGAAGAGAAAATGATGACATAATCAAAATGTTGCTTTTCTATACTACCCCAAACAAAAAGTTAGGAAGGAAATCCCCATCGATACTGGAAGGAACAATAGCAGCTACTGGACTTGAAAAACCTATTTTCCTGAAAGATTGTTTTCAGAGAAAGATTTTATGAATTACAACTGAAAAGAAAGCTTCCATCAATACTGGAAAGAGCAATAACAGCTACTGGACTTGAGAAACCTATTTTCTTGAAAATTGTTTTAAGAGAAAGGTTTTATGAAATACAGCTGAAAAGAAAGCTCCCATCAATACTGGAAAGAGCAATAACAGCTACTGGACTTGGGAAACCTATTTTCCTGAAAGATTGTTTTAAGAGAAAGATTTTATGAATTACAACTGAAAAGAAAGCTCCTATCAATACTGGAAAGAGCAATAACAGCTACTGGACTTAAGAAAACTATTTCCCGGAAATATTATTTTAAGAGAAAGATTTTATGAATTACAACTGAAAAAAAAGCTCCCATCAATACAGGAAAGAGCAATAATAGCTACTGAACTTGAGAAACCGATTTTCTTGAAGATTGTTTTAAGAAAAAGATTTTATAATTTCAACTTCAAAATTACTCTCAGCAAATGCTATCCTTTTTTAGTTTTGTGAATTGGAAATACAAAATCACAAAGAACTGTAACAAATAACAGAAACCACATCACTTGAGGACTTTCAACAGCAGCAACAGCTGAAATGGAGGGCACATATAACACAAAAAGAACATAATAACTTAATCAAAATGTTGGCTTTCCATGCTATTTGAAATAAAAGGTTAGTGTTGTAATGGCTGATGTTTATGCAAGTTCAACCAAATTCTTCATCACCAAAATGTTGTATCCTTTACATGGCTACAATTTTAAAAAGTGTAAGTCTGAGTGGAGAAATTACCAATCCAGGTGTAATAGAATAAAATGTTTATTCAGCATGAGAATTATTACAGATGAGAATAGTACTACCTGGTTCTAATCCATAAGCAAGACTCTATTTACCACCTTTCCACCAAAGTGGATGGGATATAAGGTCAATTAATGTGAGGATTCTGAGCTCTTAAGTTCAGCCAAAAATATCCCATAGACCCAGTTTAAGGCTGGGTAGGGCTCTTGTTTTTTCTCCCCAAACAATGCTCTACCCTTCAGTGGAGCCTTGTTTGGGCCCTTCTCTGATTGGAAGCAGAGAGTTTAACAAGAGGGAGCTTAACAAGAGAGAACCTGATCACAAATGATCGTGACTCAATCTCTAAGCTAAACTCACTAGTGAAAATGCTCTTGCTCATTTACTCATGATCGACTTAGTCCACCAGAGTGTTCACAGAGGGTGCTGGGATATTCTATTTTAAGATTTAGGAAGGAAGCCCCCATAAATACTGGAAAGAGAAATAAGATTTTTTGGTTGGTTGTTTTGTTTTTATGGTATATCAACCTCGGCGGGTCATTTATTGCCAACTAAATTTTATTTATTTATTGCTGGTAATACTTTTTTCTTTCAACAATTTATTGGTGTTTTTTTTTTTATATAAGTTTTGTGTCTAGCAATACTTTTCTTTTTGAGTATCAAGATTCATTGGGACTTTTTCTAAAGGGCAGGGTCCCCAAGTCCTACCCTGTTATTTAACCCATCACTGGAGGGAAGGAACAGATTAATTTCTTTCCCAAGGGTACTAGTGCTTAAGTGAATGCAGGGTATTCAACTGATATTCGAACTCTGCTCACCGATTTCTCTTTCTGAGCCGATATCCACTGCACCACAATGTACATCTGTCACTAAACGTTTACAGCACCTGGTATTCCCAAACAGTCACCCATCTAAGTACTGACCAGGCTCAACATTGCTTAACTTTGGTGAGAATATTGAATACACCGGCGAGAACCGGTGTATTCAATATGATATGGCTGTCAGCAGAGAAATAAGAACTACTGGACAAGAAAGAGAGTGGTGTTATAGTTTCATATTAAATGTTGATTTGTTTTTTATGTTTTCTATTTATTTGTTTTCTGTGTTGATCGGATCTGTAAAGCTGAGTGAAATCTGATGGGATGCAAAATATGTTTTGGATAAAATTGATTTTACTGTGCGTGAAATTGGCTGGTATACTAATATTTCTTGTTAATTAATTTTTGTTATGACAGAACTTTTTACCTGACACAAACTACTGAATTTAAACCAATTCTAAATAATAGTAAATTCATTGTTATCATTAATTAAGGGAAGTTATCAGTACAGAAAGCAGGATTGACATCACATTCATTTTGCAATTTTATGCATTTGACAAATCTTGGTAAAGAGAATGTGACCTCTGACATGGATTGAATTTGTATCCATTTTTGTAGGTGAAACCATTCTTTGATCCAGTGTGTTTTAACCCTCTGCCATAGAGAACATCACAGCAAACAAAATCCTAATTTTCCTTTTTAAGGAAAACACATCCTCGTCACTCAGATTATTTTCTTGAAAGTTTTATATCTGTTCAGTTTTATATCCATAACATAAACAAAGCAATTTCTAAAGAATTAATGGATTTATTGTTTGATTTAAATCATTATAGTAAAACAATTTTGATATATTTTTTAAATACATCCTGGATATATAATCATTAGAATAAGTAGACATTTTCAGTTATTTGCTTGATAAGCATTGTCATTGTATATGTAATCATTATCACAATTTCTAAAAAATTGATATATTTATTTTTAATCCAACATTTTTATTGCTTCAAATATTATTATAGTTGATACTTTGTATTTGAAATAAATATCTGATTTTTACTTATTATACAGTGTGCATTATTACATGTATCTGTTTGCGCATTCAAGTAATCGTAGTAAAGAAAATGTTCTCTGACAAACTATAATTTCTTGAATGAATGTGTAATACACACTGCTTAATCAATAAAAATGTAGTGTCTATTTCAGATATGTTTTAATATAAATATCCAATTAAAAATAAAACTATTAGTTCATTAGAAATTACATATATATCTGTATGTATAAAAAAAGTATTTGCAATGTCATTAGTCCACATCTAGATTTTTCAATTCAGACATTTTCCAACTACTATAACATTATTTTCAATGACTGTTCTATAAATATTTTCATGGTAATTGTTCTGTTCAGCTGGACTTTACAAATTTAAGTGCAGTATTAAATAAGATGTATTAAATAGGATGTGCGTTGTGGTACAGTGGATATCGGCTCAGAACGAGAAACCGGGGAGCCGAGTTCGAATTCCAGTTGAATCCATTTTATTCACTTACGCGCAAATACCCTTGGGAAATGTATTAATCCATCTTTTCCTTTCAGTTATGGGTTAAATAGCAGGACAGATTGGGTTCTATAGCCTTGGTCAGCAACCAGTCTACCACAGAAAGTAATGGCAACCTACTGCGGGATAATCTTCTGCCCAGTCAGTCATGTCTCTTTCGAGACATGATCGCCCAAGTGTGTGTCACGTATGGCACTTAACTAACTGACTGATTAAATAAGAATGCATGTTGTGGATATCAGCTCAGAATGAGAAATCCGTGAGCTGAGTTTGAATTACATTTGAATTTTAATGCTTTCAAAACAAAGCTGCTATCTATTAACCATTACAAATAATCGTTCCCACCCCCTGTTAGTATAGATCAGCCGAGTCTCCCTGAAAGCAAAACACAGCTCCTCCTCGCGTTAATTCTCACAACAGACCTCAAGTGGAATGACTACATAAAATCCATAGCTAAGTCTGCTGCTAAGAAAGTCGGTTCTCTGTGTAGGGTCAAGAAGATTTTCCTGTCTGAAACAATCCTGCATATATATAAATCTACCATCTGACCATGCATTGAATACTGCTGCCATCTCTGGTCAAGTGCTCCTGCTATCCCCCTAGGTGTTCTTGACAAAATCCAATGGAGAATCTGTAATGTGATTGATCCCGACTTGGCAGCTCATTGGTGCAATGTGGATTCCCTGTGTCTCTTCTACAAATACTTTCATAGCTTCTGCTCTGATGAACTTAGCAACCTGATGCCCCCTGTATATGAACTTATTTGAGCCACAAGATTAGCAACTAGGTCCCACCCTTTTACTGTGAAACCAATAAAATGTAAATGCAAATTCTACATCAGCAGCTTCTTTTCTTGCACTTCCAGTCTGTGGAATTCCCTTCCATTTACTTGCTTCCCTGACAGCTACCATCTCACTAACCTGCATCCTCTCTCTCATGCTCCTTTCTCCATCAACTCCACTTTCATAAGTATTCTCATCCTTCTCTTACCCACTTCCTGACACTCCTTATAACCTGTCATTCTTTCCCATAAATTTTCTCCTATGTAACCCCCTGTAAAACAGTGGCAGTAAAATTCCTTGCTTGGGGCAATATAATTATAAAAAAGAAAAAAAAATTAATTGCATTTACTTACATGCAAATAACCTTGGGAAAAGTATTAATCTATCTACAAAATATTCATCATTTAGCAAAATGTATTTTAAACAAACAAATCCAAATTTCAACTTTTTTGGTATTAAGAAGACATTGGAGAAAAACTGTAAAATAGAAGAAAAACACTGTAGTTACAGGAATGCTATTTTTTATTTAAAAAACACACACAAAAATCTATCATTTTAAGGTGTTTTTAAAGAAATACAGGGTTATTCTAAACTTTTTGCATGTAGTGTATGTCAGTATACACTGAAAGATAATACAATTGCATTCGCATGAATAAATGATTCAGTTTACAACTATGCAGTTAATAGAGTTGGATTACATTAAGTGATCACATGCAGATCAATATGTGCACAAGCTCTAAAATAAGGGGTCAATCAACCCTAATCAGAGTACCTAGAAATAAACAGTTTATGCAAACCTGTGATCGTATATACATATGATCGTGCAGATGGCAGATGTCATTCTGCAATAAATTATTACTTGTCTGTTGCACCTGTTGACACAAGACAAGAGTTGGAAGTTTTAAACAGAATGAGTCAGGTTGGATCTTTTGTTCATGAAGAAAAACTTTAAAATTTATATAAATTAAGATTTGGTACAGGAACAGATTCAAATTATAGTGAACACAATGTTAGAACATATTCAATTAATTAATCAATTTCAGATAAAATAAAAATCTTGTTTTAATGAAAATTACTAATAAGATATTATACCCCTACTGAGTTGAGACCAACTTTGGAGGAAATTTAATTAACTTATAATTCATGGACAACAAGAAAATTGACAAATTATATAAAACATATTATTACTCTGGGTTAGTTTCAGTTTTTAAGCTTGTATCATTATTAAGTTATTACAAATTTTATACTCTTCAATTAAAACACATTAAAATAGAGCCAGGCATTTTTATGTTAAATATTTACGTACATTTTGTGTCTACTGCTGTGGGAAGTGTTCTAAAAGAGAACAGAAAGTCTGACACCGAGATCCAAAAGTGAATTGGCATAGCCAAGGATGCATTCTAAAAACTAACCAGAGTGTTGAGAGATGGAAGATTGTTGCTGGAAACAAAGAAAAGATTACTGGACTGTTATGCGATATCTGTCCTTCTATATGGCAGCAAATGCTAGAAAAAGGAAAAACTTGAACCAACCAAAATCTGGTTCTATAGAAGGATGCTGAAGATACCATGGACTGAACATGTTAGCAACAAAAAGATTTTAGAGAGAATATAAAGATTTTAAGACATATAATGAGTACGGAGAGTTGGTGAATCTAATACTCACAGGATGGCTAGAGGGAAAGAGAAACAGAGGAAAGCAATACAAGGCATACTCGATGAATTTGAGCAAGTGGATAGTTGTTGTATCACCAAGGTGGATATGATACACAGAAAAAATATGCTGCAGTATTATTCAGCACAATATCCAATGCTAAACTGATATACATAGAACAGTACAATAGTTACAATAACAGTTAAAACAGAACTGACACATAGAGAGGAGGAGTTTAGATCATAATAGTCGCCAAAGTAATCATTATAATGACACTCAAATATTACGCCTTGAATGCAACTATTCTTTACTTTAAAACCATGGATCATTCCATAATTGAGAGTGCTGCAGGGGTATCTGCCACTCTACAATAGCACAGCAGGGCTTCGGAAAATTTTTTTTTATTATAATCATATCATCCCAAACAAGACATTTTACTGTTACTGTTTTGCAGGGGATTACATAGGAGGAAAGTTATGAGAAAGAGTGACAGGTTATAGGGGGTGTCAGGAAGTGGGTAAGAGAACAATGAGAATACTGATGAGAGTGGAGTGAACAGAGAAAGGAGCATCAGAGAGAGAATGCAGGTTAGTGAGATAGGAGATGACTATTGACTTTACATTTAAATTCTTGGAGATTGTAGCTGTCGGGGAAGCAAGTAAACGAAAGGGAATTCCACAGGTGGGAAGTGTGAGAAAAGAAGGTGCTGGAGTAGAATTTGCATTTACATTTTATTGGTTTCATAGTAAAAGGGTGGGCTCTGGTTGCTAATCTTGTGGCTCAAGTAAATTCATATATAGGGGAGAACAGGGTGCTAAGTTCATCGGAGCAGAAGCTGTGAAAGTATTTGTAGAAAAGACATAGGGAAGCCACATTGCACCAATGAGAAAGTGACTGTATCTGAGCTGCCAAGTCGGCATCAATCACATTACAGATCTCTGATACCAAGATACCAAGAGAAAAAGTTTTAAGAGCTACAAGGGATAGAAGGATGTGGAGGGCCATGATTATCTACTATCTGAAGGGATATGGCAGAAGAAGACTATGTCTGTGTGCCATATTAGTCTGCATGATAGTCTGAGCAGCAGGTATCATCAAAGTAGACAGTAAGAAATCTTTCTATGTCTAGTCTGTTTCCTTTTATGCAAACCCTCTTTTCATATGATGGAACTGGATAAAAGAAACAGAAAAAAGTATTTGTAAATCAACTCAAATATTTTTGGAATAGACAATATTTGATTTACCCTTTATCTGCTGCATTCTTTTCCTTTCTTTTTTCTTTTTGAATGAATTGAATATTGTTGAATGTGCATTGTGGTGCAGTGGATATCAGCCTGGAAAGAGAAATCAGGGAGCTGAGTTCAAATTCCAGTTGAATTTACTGCATTCACTGATGTGCAAATACACTTAAGAAAGATATTAAACCATATCTTCTCCCTCCAGCTATGAGTTAAACAGCAGATCAGATTGGTTTGTCAACCAGTCTGCCACAGAAAGTAATAACAACCTACTGTGAGAAAATCTTCTTCCCAGTCAGTCATGTCTCTTTCAAGATATGATCACCCAAGTGTGTATCACATATGACACTTAATTGTCTAAATATTGTTACAAAGACAATTTTTATCTCCTCAGCTTTTCAAAATTACATCATGTTCCTTATTTATTCAATGGAGAATAACCATGGTGTTCCTGTCAGCCAGTGAAGTTATTTAATATCTTGCCAAGCATTTTGAATAGCATGGACATCATGTGAGTGGGCATTATTCTGCTGGAACAAAGCATTGTTTTCTTGTTGCAGAAATGGCAGCAGAATAGGTTGAACAATGTTCTGTCTACATTTCTAAGATGAGGACATATCATTATTTACACTATTTACCTACGGAACAATAGCATAGTGAATTATGGCATTGGTTTGTGAATTTAGTGACAGAGTAATTTTAAGTTCAATCACTAGGCCAGAATGGGCATGCCTCTTCATCCTACAGCACAAATGCTGGTGTCCCACAGGGCTCTATCCTGGGCTTGACACTCTTCCTTATTTTCATCAATGACCTCCCAGATGAGATCAAGTGCCAAGTAGGCATCTACGCAGATGACACCACAATTTACTCCTGCTTCAGTAAGAAACCCATCGTGGCGGACAAACATAATCTTGCTGCTGACCTTGAACGGGATCTACACTCTGTGGTGAATTGGGGCAAGAAGTGGCTTGTCAATTTCAATGCATCTAAGACCAAGCTGTTGTCTGTCAATCATCACAGGCAACCGCTCCTGTCTCCCATAAGCATGGACCAAGCGATTCTCCCTGAGAGCAATACACTGTGCCTCCTCGGCCTTACTCTCTCTTCTGATCTCAAAGGGGACCACTACATCAAGTCCATAGCTAAATCCATCCTGCATATATACAAATCAACCATTCATCCGTCCATGGAATACTGCTGCCATATATGGTCAGGCGCCCTTGCCATTCATCTCAGTGTTCTCGATGAGCTCCAAAGGAGAATCAGTAATGTGATACATACTGACTTGGCGGCTCGACTACAGCTACTTCCCCACTGATGAAATGTGGCCTCCCTTTGTCTGTTCTATAAATACTTTCATGGCTTCTGCTCAAACGAACTTAAGTCATTGGTGCCTTCTCAACAGGTGTTTACTTGTGCAACCAGATTGGCAACTGAGTCCTACCCATTCACAGTTAGGTTAGCCAAATGCAGACGACAATTCTACTCCTGCAGCTTCTCCTCTCGCACTTCCTGCCTGTAGAACTCTCTCCCATATTCTTGCTTTCCTGACAGCTACAACCTCCAGGAATTTAAATGCAATGTCAATACTTATCTATTAACCACTTGACTCTAGTTCTTTCCCCACCCCGTATATCCTTTCTTTTCTCTCCACCTTTGAAACTGTAATCACACCTTCATTTTCATTCTTCTATTGCTCCTTTCTAACTGGTTCATCTTCCTCTTCACTCTCTTCTAATTAATATTTTTACACTTATGTAGCCCCCTGCACATCAGTGGCATTACCGCCTTGCTCGGGGTGATACAATTAAAAAAAACAAAAAAACTTGGGCTTTGTGGAGACAAGGTGAGCAATAATTGAGCAGTGTTTAAAATTAAAATAGACATGCATAGATATGGGCAGTAGAAAGCAAACAGTCTACCCCAGAATATTGAATAAAGGGAATAACTTGCAAGTTAACCAGATCAAAATATACCTGATGAAGGCCGAAGAGCGCAATGGCCAAAATTTGATAACAACAACAAAAATGAGAACAACAGTAAAAGCATAAATAATATATGGCACTGTTTTAATATTACCCTCAAAAACACAAAGGATGAGCTATAATATTAACCTGAAACTTTGGCCTTTGTATCAGCTTCCATGTTTACAATGCAGATGCAAATAAGGATAACCTGTAGAACCTACTCTTAACACTATTGCTAGCTTCTCACTACATAACTTGAATGGGTACATTGCATTGTAATATAAGTGAAAATTTAGTTTGAGGCACAAATACCCATCATCCTGCTATGAATAAATGATTACCAATAGTCTATGTTAACAGCCCTAGGGCTATAGTTGTTGTGATCTATACTGTGATCACTGGCTTTTTTACTACCAATGCTCTTAAAATGCATCGACCTTGGTGTGAATCTTTGCCTTAGCTACACATATATTGCCAATAGTCAAGTTACAAACTTACTGATCTACCTTTATATATATATATATATATATATATGAACTGGTATCAAAAAAAGATGAAATATAGATCAAAAACTGATTATAACTTTTTTTTTTCATAAATGCAATGCTAATTGCAAAAGAACATAATTCTTTATACAGGAAACACTTTGAGAGGATTCTGATAAATATTTTATAATCTATAAGCACATACCAAACACACTATCATACATCACCAACTTTTATAAAATTTATACTAAAAGAATCTATGATATGTCTACGTATACTACTAATACAACTTGTGCTACATTAATTTTTTGAACCTCACACAAAACATCCTCAAATCAACATAAAAACAAGCACCAAATATAAATAAAATGCCTACTAGACCCACACACACACACACACACACACACACACACACACACACACACACATGCACTAGTAAGCATTAACATTCAAATCCTGCATAGACAAACTAGAATTATGATACACTTCCATGCAGAAATTATATACAGGAATGCAGCTTGACAAGACAAATGCATATGAAATTTGTAAACGAACAAATGACAAATAACACAAAAATAAGAAATACCATAATGTTGACACTGTTTTTCTGCCTATTTCATCTGTACTTCTATATAGCAATAAATGGTGAACAATCTCATCAAAGATGAAGGAAAGACTTGAAGCAACTGAAATGTGCTTCTAGAAAAGGATGCTGAGGACGCCATGGACTGAGCTTGTGAGTAAAGATAAAGTTTTGTAGAGGATGGAAATGAAAAGGAAACTTATATTTAACATCAAGAAGCAACATCTGATACTTCCGGGACACCTAATGAGGAAGGAAGGCTTGAAGAATCTGATACTCACAGGTTGGATAGAGGGAAACAGAGACATGAGAAAGCCATGCATGACATACTTAATGTGCTTGAGCAATTTGATAGCAAATTAGAGGAAATACTAAGAAAAAAGGTGTTAAGAGCTATAAGGGATAGAGTGATGTGGAGGGCCATGATCGCCTATGTCTTGAAAGGATAGGTTATATAAAAGAAATGAAGAAGACTCTCATATGCTGATAAAGCTTTAATAAATGTTAAACATGTCAGATTTATAAACATTTCTTATTTGTTCCTTATCCTATGATATATATCTATACATATATATTCAAAACAAATATTAATAAGGACAACAGATATTTTGTGTTGCTTGATTTTACTGATATCAGTCAGTTAAGTGCCATATGTGAAACACACTTGGGCAATCATGTCTCGAAAGAGACATGACCGACTGGGCAGAAGATTATCCCGCAGTAGGTTGCCATTGCTTTCTGCGGTAGACTGGTTACCAGCCAAGGCTATAGAACCCAATATGTCCTGCTATTTAACCCATAACTGGAAGGAAGAGACGGATTAATGCCTTTCCCAAGGGTATTTGTGTGTAAGTGAATGCAATGAATTCAACTGGAATTCGAACTCGGAGAAGTCAGCAACTAGCTGACTAAATGTTATCATCACCTCTTGTGTACTCTATCAAAGACTTGAGAATAACTTTACTGATATACTTTTTTAAATACAAAAAATCCTTCTCACACAATCTTTCTTAGAAATTATTGAATGTTTGTTTTGGAAGAAATATTGTCCAAGCTTTCAAATTTCTTAAGTCAGCAGCAAGACAGAGACACATGCTGAGTTTTATAGAACTAGTAAGTGTTGATACAAGTAAAAAATTTTGTGATGTAAACAAAATGTGATATGTATAGGTGTGTGTAGTTTTTGGAGGTTTTTATATGCATCTTAAAACATAATTATTTTTATCTATAGAAGGCTGTTTTTGTTGAATATTGCTTCATTAGATATATTTATAGGTAGATCCATAAATTTGTAAGTAAATAGTCATGTTACTCTACAAATCATCATCATTTATCCATCACACCCAGATGGTGCATAGGGCAGCAACTTTTGTTGCTGTTTCTGTAACAAACTGTTTTTTACGGGGCAGGGTTGTTAGCCCTGCACCTAACCCCCAAACCTGGAGGACCAGTGGACCATTCTTGGTCGTTATGTTTACAGCACCTGGTATTCCCAAATGGTCACCCATTTAAGTACTGACCAGGCTCTATGTTGCTTAACTTCGGTGATCGGACGGAAACAGGTGTATTTAACACGATATAGCCATGGACAAACCGTAGACAAGCCGTAGACTCTACAAATATTTATTTTTAAAAATAATTAAAACAATATATTCATTTCATATATGTATATGTATATATAAGGCAGTATCTGCAATGTTATTTGTTCTCATGTAGCACCTTCACTTCAGTTATTTTATTAATTTCATGTCATAATTGAGTTGATAACTATATCAGGCTACAGACTTCTTGATATCTCATCATATTTCATTGACCAGTGTTTAATAGTTAATTTATAACATTTTTTTAACCTGTTAGTATTTTTATGTGCAGATTATTTGTTAAAGAGCTAAGCATCAATTCTCATTTGCCATCACTTTTCTTCTCTCTTTTTTTATCTTTCATTTTTACGACTGACTTATTTCTCTTCTTAAATAAATAAGCAAATAAAATATTTAACTAAGTAAATTCTGTCTTTTCTTCCGTGTGTCTGAAACCATTCTAACTCAAACTACAATATCTCTTCATAGACATATTATCCTTTTTGAAATCAGGATGATCCCAGGATTGAAAACCTGTTCTTTGTCTGGTTCTTAAATATCCAGTATAAGAATTTGTGTCTGGATGAAGAGGGAACAAATAAAAACTCAAATTTTATAATAACCTGGGAAAATTAGAAAATTAGAAATTTTTTAATTCATATTGAATTTAAAGTAGCACAAACATTTTGTGAATTTAAAAACATTTGTTTTAAATTCAATCTAAATAAATATCCAAAACTTTGTTGAATTGAGGAAATCAGTTTTATTTCTTCAAAATGCAAAGGAATCAGATTAGTGACGTGAGGTTTTGAAGTTCCGTATAGTTTGTGATTTGAAACAGTCAACTCAATTGAAGTTCGATGGAGTTTGTTATTTGAAGAATTCAATTTTCGTCCTGAAATAGAATTTAGACCCAAATCAGTCTTTTGGTGTGAATTAGAATTACAAACTGAATAGTGTTGAAGTGAGGTTTTGAAGTTCCATGGAGTGAACTGAAAACTTGAAAGTTATTTTTTCAAAACTTTTCATTGCTATTTTCTAGACTGAACCAGAGGTCCTTTTAATTTCAGTCTAAAGCCCCAATTAGTTCTCCACAGTCAGTCAGTCAAGTGCCATACGTGATATATGCTTGGGCGGTCATGTCTCGAAAGTGACATGACTGACTGGGCAGAAGATTATCCCGCAGTAGGTTGCCATTGCTTTCTGCGGTAGACTGGTTGCCGACCAAGGCTATAGAACCCAATCTATCCTGCTATTTAACCCATAACTGGAAGGAAGAGATGGATTAATACCTTTCCCAAGGGTATTTGCGCGTAAGTGAAAACAATGGATTCAACTGGAATTCGAACTCGGCTCCCTGGTTTTTCGTTCCGAGCCGATATGCTAGTTTAAAAATTCACATTGAGTGTGGTTTTTAAGCTGGTTTTATATAAATGTCTCTCTGGTAATCAATATGTCTTTCCTATAAAGACTTTTTACCAATTGTTTTCCTTTTATTTTTCCTATTCTTATATTGTTAGTATTGTACTAAATCTTTGCACCTTCCACTAATTCCCACTCTCCTTTGTACATCTTTTATTTTTATTACTTTCTTATTTTCTACTACTTTTATTTTTCCTTTTTTACTCTTTTCTTTTGCTTTTCCTTCCTCTTTTTTCTCTTTCTTTTCAGCTTTCTCTGTCTTCCTCTTTTTTTCCTTTCCCTTATGTCCTTTCCTCTTTAAATTTTATTTTATCATTTTCTTTTTCCAATTTTTCCTGCCTTATTCTTATAGCTCTTCCTTCAATTAATTACAATCTAAACTATTTCCCACTGCAGAGTTCTTCCTTTTTTTCTCTTTAATGTTTTTCTTTGTCTTTTTCTATCTGCACCTCCTTGGCTTTCATTTTTGTCTTTTGCTCTTCATCTTTTTCATTTATTCTTATCTTTTTTCAATTTTTTTCTACTCCATTCAGCTATACCTTCGACTTTCTTTCAGTTAATCAAAATTTAAAAATTTTTTCTCTCTTTCCCTCTCTCCTTTTCTTATTTATCTTTCTCTATTTGGCTGTTTTTTTGTCTTTCTTTCTCTTTTTAATTTCTCTTTTTATTTTCTAATTTTCCTCTCATCATTCTTTTTAATTTGCTTCTGTTTCCTTCATTTCTTTTCTCTCAAACCTTTTCTGCCTTGTTCTGTTCTCTCTTCTTTCTAACTTTCATTAAATTTACTGTTTTTCTCTACCTTTTACTGTAAAGCTATTTCTTATTTTCTCTTTCTTTTTCTCTACCTTCTCTTTGGTTTTCATTTTTGTCTTTTTCTTTTCATCTTATTTCTTTTGTCATCATTATTTTCTAATTTTTCTACTCTTCATTTTGATTTCAGAGATTCTTTCACTGTTTCTTTTCCTTTTCATCTTTCGTCTATTTTCATCATTTTTACTTTCTCTTTTACTTTTTATCATTTTCTTCTTTTGTTGCTTTTTGTCTGCCTCATTCTTTTACTCCTTCCTTCTACCTTCAATTAATTCCATTTACAATTTCTGCCTTCTTCCACAGTGGAGTTTGAAATGTAGATACACTTTAAAATTATTTATAATCTTGCATCTATATATTATCAAATTAAGTCACTGGCAAATATTCTATAATAATTGAAAATCCTATTCAGAGATTTCCATAATCAAGAATCTTTCAGAAACATGAAGCCAAAATTTTATTCAAGAACATACAATGTAATAAGAATAATTAAATGATTTAATGATTGTTTTTACCATCAGGAATCTCTTCTAACAGCATGCAAAGCCAGACTGCACACGCATCAGTATAACAATTTTAAAAATGCTGAATGCACAAAAGATGAATGTTCCAAAATATTTCCATAAAATAAAAATAAATCTACGCTTGCAAATATCTATCTATCTATCTATCTATCTATATATATATATATATATATATATAGTCGACCAGACAGACAGATATGTTTCGCTGTATCACAACTCATCAGTACAGTTAGACTCCTATTGCTTTTTAACCCAGGATTGAAACCCGACTTCTGGGCTATATATATATATATATATATGCATACTATTTTGGTATGCATTTTGTTTTAGATCTTATAATGGCAGATACAAGATTTGGCAATTTTGAGTCATTATTTTTAACAAGACACGGATGTGTATGTGTTTGTATAGAGATGTTTCACTCAATACACCCATTTGTATGCATAAAATAAAACCAAGACAGTTAAGGATGTTATGGTTGGAAAACTAATGGATCATTTTCAAATACATATTTTCTGATGTTTGTGTCTGTATCTGTGTGTGTAAGTGCATATATATATATGAGTATCAAATTCTTTAAGCCCTCCTTCCTCATTATATGTCCTAGAAACTTCAGATGTTGCTTCCTGATTGTTTAATATAAGTTTTCTTTTCATTTCCATCCTCTACAAAACCTTATCATTGCTCACAATCTCATCCTCAGCATGGTGACCTCAGCATCCTTTTCTACACCCACATTTTGGTTGCTTCAAGTCCTTCCTTCACTTTGATGAGATTGTTCAGCATTTACTGCTATCTAGAAGCACAGCTCATGGCCCTCCACATCACCCTATCCCTTATAGCTCAACACCTATTCTCTTAGTATTTCTTCCAAACCCTGCTCTGCCATCCAATTGCTCAAGCACATTAAGTATGTCATGCATGGATTTCCCATGTCTCTGTTTCCCTCTATCCAACCTTTGAGTATCAGATTCTTCAAGCCCTCCTTTCTCATTATGTGTCCTAGAAACTTAAGATGTTGCTTCCTGATGTTAAATATAAGTTTCCTTTTCATTTCCATCCTCTACAAAACTTTATCTTTACTCACAAGCTCAGTCCATGGCGTCCTCAGCATCCTTTTCTAGAACCATATTTCAGCTGCTTCAAGTCTTTCCTTCATCTTTGATGAGATTGTTCACCATTTATTGCTATATAGAAGTACAGATGAAATAGGCAGAAAAACAGTGTCAACATTATGGTATTTCTTATTTTTGTGTTATTTGTCATTTGTTCGTTTACAAATTTCATATGCATTTGTCTTGTCAAGTTGCATTCCTGTGTATAATTTCTGCATGGAAGTGTATCATAATTCTAGTTTGTCTATGCAGGATTTGAATGTTAATGTATACTTGTGCATGTGTGTGTGTGTGTGTGTGTGTGTGTGTGTGTGTGTGTGTGTGTGTCTAGTAGGCATTTTATTTATATTTGGTGCTTGTTTTTATGTTGATTTGAGGATGTTTTGTGTGAGGTTCAAAAAATTAATGTAGCACAAGTTGTATTAGTAGTATACGTAGACATATCATAGATTCTTTTAGTATAAATTTTATAAAAGTTGGTGATGTATGATAGTGTGTTTGGCATGTGCTTATAGATTATAAAATATTTATCAGAATCCTCTCAAAGTGTTTCCTGTATAAAGAATTATGTTCTTTTGCAATTAGCATTGCATTTATGAAAAAAAAAAGTTATAATCAGTTTCTGATCTATATTTGATATATATAAGTGTGTGTCTGTGTGTGTAAGAAGCAGGAATTCATTTAAACCAGTTTTATTAAAAATTACACTGACAAGCCAATGTTTTATCTTATATTTCTAACTTTTGAATGAGTTGCTTTAATTCAAAATTTATATAAATATATCTCATTTATGTGCGTATGTATGCATGTATGCATGTGTGCATCTGTGAATATGTGTATGTTTGTGTGTGTGTGTGTGTGTGTGTGTGTATGTGTGTGTGTGTGTGTGTGTGTGTGTGTGCGCGTGTGTGTGTGTGTAATGGTTGGTTACTCATGTTTCCAAGCACACCCATCTACCTGTCTGCTAGTATGAATAACCAATTCCTATTACATTGTAATATATTACCTTGACCGGTAAAAATATGATTGACAAAAATATATTCCGGCCATTGATCGTGGTGACAGGGTGCAACATCATGAACAGAAACACAGGCAATAGCCAAAAAAGATATGATTGACATCAAAGGCAGAAAACACAGATGACAGCAAAGGCTAAAATGTGATAAATAACAAAGATATGATTGACATCAAAGACACAAAATAAAGGCAAAAACTGATTTTAAAGGCAATAGTCAGCAAAAATGATTGACCGATGTATCTGGCTGGCCATAGATGATATAAATTAAGTGACAACCCAAAAAAGCAAAAATGCATAGAAAATTTGGGTTATATGAGTCTGAATTTTCTGACCAAAAACAGAAGAGAGAGAGAGAGAGAGAGAGAGAGAGCGCTGTTGCTGGCTAATGAGTCTTGCTGGCTAATGATTCTTCAACAACAACTCCTCTGTGTGCCTGATATCTCTCTGGCTACACCCTCCTATTCTACACAACCATCACTGACAAAGAATAAAAATATAAGTTTTATATTTTTATATACATATGTTCTTGTTCGTTCTTGTCTGTCAAGACATTTGTTATTTTCTATTGAGTTTATATAACAGCATCATCTGACATGATCAGCAGTTTTAACAATGCTAGTACTCTCAAACCCTCAGACATGATGACATCTAATTTTGTACCAGAAAAATCATTGATGGCTTCTAAAACAGTTTAACTCACAAAGGTTGGGGCAACCAGACCAACAACATCAAGTATACCTACTTTACAAATCAACCAAGGTGATACTCAAACCTGGATCTTAGTTGTCAGAAAACAAGAATTCTAATTGTTATGCTATATGCCGACATATACAGTTGAAGACATAATTATTCACCTCATTTCCATAATTAAAAACAAAGCTGTAATACCTCTATTTTTTATTGAACAAATGATGAAATAATGGTTTTCAAAGAATCTGCTGTGATGCTTGCAACAAAATTTTTAATAATATTAAACATTACTATAAAAAATCACCATAAAAAATCATTTAACATGGGACAAATTTATTGGCCCTCCTGCCTCAATAATCAAACCTTTATTCTTGACGATTGCCTTTAATCATTTTTTATAGTTCTTTACAAGATCGTTACACACACTGATAAGTGTTTTGCTTCATTCTTTCTTGCTTTTAGTTCCCCCAAATTAAAAGGTTTTCTTTCTCTTACTTTTTCTTCAAATATGCCCATAAATTTTCAATGAGGTTTTAACTCAAGACTTTGTGTGGTGTACACCAATACCTTAACTTTGCTGTCATCTAAGTATTTTTCAGCAATTTGTGTTGTGTGTTTTAAATGATTGTCATGCTGGAATATCCAGTGATGCCCCAAAAAGAGCTTTTGTGCACTTAGTTTTATATTATTTTTAAGAATAGCCAAATGCTGTCCTTTGTCCCTGTACACTCACTAGTTCTCTTGGTTCAGAAGCAGTGAAACATTCCCAGAGTAGAATGCATATTGCTGTTACTTTAAAAATATATTATATATAAATTTGTCCCATACTAAAATAATTTGATATTAATTGCTTATGATCTTATAATTACTGCCTGGAGTACATTCTTTTAGACATTCTACCTTGAGATCTCTGAGGTTTCTGGATTAAGTTCTATTAATTTGTCATTTTCAAATCATAAACTAACAAATGATCAGAAGGAATTCCTAAATCTATGACCAAATTGCCATCTCCAGCCTAAATTTGACCTCCTCACATTGAATACTGAAATTGAAACCTTACACTAGTCATTATGCCAACTAGAAAATGACAAATTAATAAAACTTATTTATCCAAACCTCAGAGATATTTTCAAGGTAGAAGGTCTAAAAGACTGTACTCTGCAGTATATATATATATATATATATATATATATATATATATATTGTGTATTTAGGCAGCAATCTTTCTTTTATGCAAGTTTCATTAAAAATGACAGACAATGTACTTTAGTTAGGTTTTGCATATAATTTTTCATGTGCTCAAATGTTTTATTTATCAACACACTTTCAGCTATACTTTTAGTCATTATCAAGGATGAATGTTAGTTTTCATTTAACTCAATGTGCAAGTTGCTTTGTATATGTACGTGGAGTAATAGGAATGTTTTATATTCCAAGGTGAGCACATTGCATTCATGTTCATAGTTGATATTATTGAGTGATGGATTTTACTTTTTTTATCAATAATATTTCCATGATTTTTAGCCTTTTTATTTTACTGCAACTTGCATATATATAAAATAAAAATAATAATTATGAGGAAAATTCCTGTAACCAATTAGGATCACAGAGACAACACATAAGCTACAACCGGAAAAATATTGGGTGTGTCTAAATAAAGATAGCCTGATGAAGAACATCCCACTTCAGACTTTTTTTGAATTCAGAGTTGTTCCTCTCTTAGATTGGTTATCTTGCCAAGACTCAAAGCCCAGTCTGCCATAGTATTTACGTTGTATCACCAAGGTAGATTAGATACACAGAGAAAGTGTGCTGCAGTATTATTCAGCACAAAATCTGTTGCTAAACACAGAACAATATAATAGTTACAATAACAGACAAGACAGAACTTCCAACACAGAGAGGAAAGGTTTAGATTGAAATAGTCACTGAAGTAATCAGTTCAAATATTATAATGATAATTGAATATCATCCCTTGAATGCAATTATTTTTTACCTAATTAGACCATTTCAGCCATGGGTCATTCCATAATTGAGAGTATTGCAGGGGTGTCAGCCACTCTACAACAATTATGAATTTCATCATTCTCCCAAACTAGTTGCTTTGGCCTGCTCTATTATTTATGAGTTTGAATTCAGACTTGTCCTTCTCCTTAGCTGCTTGGTTTAACTAGGATAAAGAGCTAAGCTTGCCTTTTATGAATGTTTAAATTCAGAGTTATTCTTCTGTTAAAGCAACCAAGTTTAAGAAGACATTTTATTTGAATTCAGTGTTTTCCTTCTTCTAGATTGACTACCACTCAAGGCCAGAGAGCAGAATCAGTCCTGCATTTTAGCTTGTAGCTGGAAGAAGAAAGACTAATTTAACTTCCAATGATTGAAAACTTTTCATACTGATTTCCATGTTGATAATCTTTTTATTGCCCACATGATATGTACATACAATGGCAAAATTAAGTATTCTATGCATACAGCAAAAAAATAAGGGTGTTATTTTTTTTAATAAATTCTTATTATATATCTAAATAAATAATACAATAAATTGGTTTAGGTGGCGTGTATTGAATACTTATTTTCCACAATGTAGTTCAATAACATTGCCTGATCATTGATTTTGCTGAACCAACAAAAGTCATGCAAATATTAATTTAATAAGGACATCACTCACATGCAATTACAGTATAACTTCATTCTGATTATGACTCATCTTTTTTTAAGTTTTCTTCTTATGTTCATTTGCTTCTTAAAATCATTGTTGATAATGAATTTTCAATATTTTTTCTTTTGTTTATCTATATCAGAATCAATAGATATTTATTAGATAAAGCTACTTTTACACATGCCTGCATTTCTAGTGCATTAAATTAAAACCACACACGATAGTTCAGCAATGAATAATCCCAAATGCTCTTTGATGAATTAATCCAACTTATATTCCAGAATTTAGGCATGAGGATCCCAGAGTGAATTTTTTTCCAAAAATAAAGCCTATCTTGATTTAGTATTGGCAAGAATTTATGCATTTGGGACCCAGTATTGATACTTACAGCTAACTTAAAAGCTATTCCCATGATTATATATAAGAAAAATAACCTACATGTATGTCAAGAGTAAGAGAAACATTATTGAATCAATTTAAATTTTTCTGGAATTTGCAGAAATTTCACAAACATTCTCAAACAAATAAAGTAGGTGAAACATCTATTAGGTCACAGTGAATGTATCAGGTTAGTGCAGAAGTTTTTGCCGATTTAAAATTTCATCTTGAAAATGAAAAACTGTGTATCACATAACAATAATGACATTTGCTCTCTATAACTTGATTTCATCTGCTCAACATGATCTTTTTGGGATGGAGTCCAGCTCTTGGTTGCTGAACTGGTCTTTCTCCTTGATTTATCCATGATTGCTAACTTTAACATTATGGTAAAGAATCCACGTTTCATCACCTGCGACAAGCCTACCCAAAAATGGTGTCTGAAAGGTGTTATGAAAGCAAAGATTTGCAACAAGAAACACGTTGCATTTGCATTGAAACCTCTGTGAAACTCATAGAGTAGAGCATGCCTAATGTGTTCTTTAGATGAAAAGAACATGAGTGAGAATATTCCAGAAAAATATGAATGATGCTTTAATAATCTGAAAGAAAAAGTTATAAATTAATTATGGTGACATGTTTAAGTAATAACAATATGCATAAAATAAATTACCATGATTTAAAATGCCCCTTTTACAAACCAGCAAAAACTTTTGCACCAACCTAATAAATGTCACATATTACACAAGCTACTACAAAGTAGTTTTATTACAGACTGAGTAACCATTTGGAAGAGAGTCTGTTCATACTTATGAAATATTCTAATTGGTTGTTAAGTTATATCAAGGTTGGCACTTAGTCTTTGATATATTTAAAACAACTTAACATTCTCTGGACATACTTTGCCAAGAGAACTATGTAGAAAGAAAATCAGGGAGATTACATGTTAGAATATATCATTTTCTCTCATGTTTTTATTTATACTACAGTCACATCTGTTTGTACAATCTCAAAATTTTCACCTAAATTTCTGTCTGAGGTAATTTGCCATTATAATTACTGATGTGTATTGATTTTTTAAAAAATATCATTAACATATTGAACAATTAATTTAGTTATAGTTTATTCAAATGAAAATAATTCAGTTTTTAATATATTTCAGTAAATGTTTCCATAAGATCATCCATAATAATGATTATCCAGTCATATAATATGATTGTATAACATCCTATAATGTAACCATATAAGATCATGTTTAATCATGATCATATGACTTATGATCATATTACATCTTATATGTTCATATGAGATCACTTTGAATCATAAGCATATGATAATATAATGTGATCATACAACATCATAGGCTATGACCTTGATCAATTTACAGTTGAATTGGCTAAACGTGTCCATAAGTCTTATGCTAACAGTTTCTTTACTTACACTTCATGATTTCCAGTTAAGTTTGATCATCAAAAATTTATATGCAACGTCAATTAAAATCCACTACTGACTTGTTTGTTTCTAGCTAAATTGTCCTGTTTCTTAATACTCTACTCAGCTTCTGGGATGTTTCCTTCACCATGGCAATTCGCCTTCGGTTCTCTGTGTTGTACATTCCGTCTTCTGTTTGAACACTTCCCAGGTATTTCAATTTTTATACCTGCTTGATTTTAGTATCCCCCACCTGTATTTGGCATTTTTGGCTGCTCTTTTTGCTGAATACCATGCATTTGGTTTTCTTGCAGTTTATTTGTGGTCTTTTCTGTTCCCTCTCCACACTCCAAAATCAAAAAAAAATAATATGCATGTGCAAAATGAAAAATATAAAATGTCAACAGTTTAAACGTTCCAGTCTGTGTGTGTGTAAATCTGAATAAAAAAATATGATCATATAATATGATCATAACCCATCATATAATACATCCATATAAGCTCATCTATAATCATGATCATATGATACAATTGTATCACATTATATAATATAATCATATGAGATTATCTATAATCTTAATTATATAATCATATATGATCATATAAGATCAATTATAATCATCATAATACTACATCATAGAATATGATTCTATGAAATCATCCATAATCATGATCATATGATGACATAATATGATCACATCACATCATATATGCTTGTCTAAAACTGAATGTATAGTCATCAGCAGAAAGAGGACCCCAAATTGCCAACTACAGGTCGGAGAAACTAAAATAAAACAAGTAAAGAAATTTAATTACCTGCAAAGGGTTCTGAAAGAGGATGCAAAGTGCAATGTTGAGATCCAAAGACACATTGGCATGGACACATTTTAAAAGCTAACCAGAGTACTGAAAGACAGGAAAATCTCATTGGAAACAAAGAAAAGAGTGCTGGATTGCTATGCGATAGCTGTCCTTATGTATGGAAATGAATGTTAGATGATCTCATCAAGGATGAAGAAGAAGCTTGAGGCAGCAGAAATGTGATTTTACAGAAGGATGCATGGACTGAGCATGTGAGCTATGAGAAGATACAAAGGAGAAAGAAAATCATACTTAACATCAAGAAGAGACAGATGAGGTTTCTGGGACACATAATGAGGAAGAAGGGCCTGGGTAATTTAATACTCACAGGATGGATAGAAGGAAAGAGAGACAGGGGAAAGCAGCACAAGACCTACTTGATGGGTCTGAGCAAATGGATGGTGGAGCAAAGTTTGGGAGACATATGGAAAGTGCGACACAGAGACCCGAAGGCGAATTAGCATGGTGAAGGAAGCATTCCAGAAGTTGAGTAAAGTATTAAGAAACAAGACAATTTCGCTGAAAACAAAGAGGAGAGTACTGGATTGTTATGTGATGTCGGTTCTTCAATATGGCAGTGAATGCTGAACAATATCATCAAAGATGAAGGGAAAACTTGAAGCAACTGAAATGTGGTTCTACAGAAGGAAGCTGTGAATATCATGGATCGAGCATGTGAGCAATGATGAGGTTTTGGAAATGATGGACATGAAAAGGAAATTAATACTGAGCATCAGGAAAAGACAGCTGAAATTCCTGGCAATGAGGAAGGAGGGCTTGGAGAACCTGATACTAACAGGCCAGGTAGAGGGAAAAAAAGACAGGGGAAAGCAACGAATAACATATTTGAAGAACCTGATCAGGTGCATGACAGAACGATGGTTGCATGGTGTAACAGGAGAAAGTATGCTAAGAGCCACCAGAGATAGGGAGACATGGAAAGCCATGATTGCCTACGTCCTGAAAGGACAGAGCACATAGAAGAAGATCAAGACGAAAAATATTGAGAGCGACAGAGCCAAGTGGAAGTCCATGATCACCTACATCTTGAAGGGACACAGCACATGAAGAAGACGAATCATACAATATGATTATATAAGATTATTTATAATCATGATTACACAACATGATTACATCACATCATAATATGAGATCATCTATTATCATTATCATATGATCATATAGTATGATCATTTCACATCATACTATGTGACCTTATATGATCATCCATAATTAGGATAACATGATCCTATAATATGACTATATCACATCTCATAATATGATCATATGAGTTTGAGTTTTGTTTAACGGCATATCAACCTATGTGGGTTATTTAATGTCAAAAAGATGGGGTTTTAAGGTTTTTTTGTTTTTTTTAATATTTGGTTATAGTGAGAAGATTAATTTACTGAGATTTTAATGAACATTTTTGTTTTTATTCTTTTTTATTTTAGAAAACTGAAAATGTCTTCTAGTTTTGTATTCAAAAATAATTTTGCTGAGAATAATTTTTTCCTGCAAAAATGTATTATGGTAATAATTTTTTCTTCAAAAATGTATATTTTTCTATAAAAGTCTATTTCTATGTATATATTTCTATAAAAGTATTTTTATGTATATATTTCTATAAAAGTCTATTTTTATACTTTCATAGTGTTTTGACAGGGGGTTAACTATTTGCCCATAGCTGGGACCCTAACAGGTGTTACCACTGCAGTTCAGAGTAGATCTGGGTACAATAGCAATTAAGAGGTGGTTCCCTGTACCTCACAACCTCCCAATCAGTGGCCTTGCAGCTGGATGCAATTTATCGCCATGCCTAGGACGATCATATGAGATCCTCTATAATCATCATTATATAGCAAAGTTATATAAGATAATCTGTGATAACATATATAAAAAAAAACATTGACGAGACGAGAAACAATTCAAATATCTGGAATGTTCAGTCATAGTTAATAATGAATAAAGAGCAATACAGTTTGATTTTATTTCATTCTCATGACTAAATTACTTGATGGTTTCTGTTGTATTCTTTTTTCTATTTTCACTTCTACCAATAAAATTGTTTTTATTATATTAAAAGATATAATGATTTCAAATTCTTATAATTGAAGAACATAGTGATATAAATAACCATAATTTAAAACAGATACTTACTGAGAGCTGTCTTTTACTCATGATTTAATGATTTAATCCTCGAATCAAATTATGCTGTTTTATCAAAAGGAGAAAAAATAGAAAAACACAAACCCAAATCCTAAGAAAACATCATTAATTGAATATATGACCTAGATAATTCAATTTAAATATTTGTGAAAACTCAAGCAAAAATATATATCAGGCCAACAATGTATATATATAGCAGCTTGTATTGTTCCCAAAGTGTGTCTTGCAAAGTCACATTAGATTTATCATTTTTTATCCAAAATATCATATAGATGTTCAATAGAGTAGTTTCAAAATAACTTTTTTAATAGAAAATAGGAAAAATTAAATATAACTTCTTTTTAATACATTTTTTTTTACACCTAGTTTTAAATTATCAATATTTATTAGCAATTTACTTGGCTTTTCACCCTGTATTTGAATTTCAGTGAGGTTTTTAGGAAAATCACCCATGTCCTAATACTTTTGCACACTACTGGTAGCATGCAAAAGTGTTAGGACAGGGGTGATTTTAAACTTTAGTTTGATGTCTCATAAAAGATAAAATAGTTCTTGTCCTAATACTATATATATGTGTGTGTGTTTGTGTGTGTGTGTGTGTGTGTGTGTGTGTGTGTGTGTGTGTATTATAGAAAGAAGTGAAAGAGCATGTAGATTAAAACTCATTGTTCAAGCATTTACTTTTACAAAGAGTGCTCAATACAGAGTAGAGCTTATTATTGTAATTTTGTTATTACAATGGTTTATAAAAGCATTATATCACTACACAAAAATTTTCATTTTTCAGAACAATACTGCTTTACTTCCGGTGATATGTTATGATAAATGGTGAAAATGATTTATTTTGAAAATATAAAATGAATTCATGGTTATTTAGAAAATTAGGGAGTAGTAGTTGGAGAAAAGCATGTGTGTTGTGGTGCTAGGATGTGCATTGTGGTGCAGTGGATATCAACTGGGAATGACAAATCGGGGAGCCGAGTTCAAATTTCAGTTGAATTCCTTGCATTCACTTGTGCACAAATACCCTTGGGAAAGGTATTAATTCATCTCTTCACTCTAGTTATGGGTTAAATAATAGGACAGATTGGCTTCTATAACCTTAGCTAACAATCAGTCTACTGCAGAAAGCAATGGAAACCTACTGCAGGATAATTTTTTGCCCAGTCAGTCATGTCTCTTTCGAGACATGGTAGCCAAAAGCGTGTATCACATATGGCATTTAACTGACTGACTGGGGTAGAGAAAATGCTTTAGATGTGTATAAATTAGTACAATATATATATATATATATATATATATATATATATATTAGTCATCCATATACAAGCCTGTTTCGCTGTATCACAGCTCATCAGCATGACTAGATGTATCCACTTGCTTCTGGCCGGGATCGAAACTCGACTGATTTGGTGTCAGTCGGAGTCACTACTCCCTAAGCCATCGATGCATGGAATCAGAGAAGGGAAATTTTAACGTGATGTACTCAATTCATTTCTGAAGAGTCACGCATATAGCAGAAGTGGAAACTGTTTTTAAAATTTTATATATATATATATATATATTTTCATTTATAAATGAGTTATTTCACTACCTTGGTTTCCACCATGAGTGGTTTCTTCAGGCGATTTTAAATAACTTATTATTAAATTAAGTTATTAAAAATTGCCTGAAGACACCACTCATGGTATAAACTAAGGTAGTGAAATAACTCGTTTATAAATAAAAAATATTCAAAAGTTCTACAATATAATTGTATAGAGCACTTTTTAATACAAATGTGTACTGGTCTAACCCTATTAGGACCAAAAACTAAGTATTAAGCAATCAATATATATATATATTTATTCAGAAATTATAACATGGATAAGTTACAATATCACTACAAAAGTAGCTATTTTGTTTCGACACGTCTTGTGTTGAGTATAAACCATTCAACCATTGTTTGAGGAACTATTCCACCATTATTTGATTATTATTTGATTATTATTTGATTATTTGATGAATTTTCATAGCTAATTGTTCTATTTTGAGGAATACAAAGATTTCGAAATGCATGCTAAGTTATGGTTTTCTTTTATAAACAAATATATATATATATATATATATATTAATGCAGGTTTCATTGAATAATATAGACAAGTTTTGTCTATTAATTTTATGTAGGATCCATTTGTACCGTCTGATATACTTGATGGTGATATCGTTGAAAGACAACAAAAAATCACAGTAATTGTTGATTTTTTTATCGGGTCTAAGCTTTCGGCTCACATAAGCCATTATCAAAGAATAAATATTAACACACAGTAAACATAGAACATTTAAGTTATTAACAATAAAGAGAATTAAATTGAAGATACAAGTCCATCCCTACCGTGGCGGATGGCCGAAGACAGTGACAAAATAGTGGCATTGTGGTCCCTGATCCGATTACAGGCATTTGAGTATGTTATTGGAAATATCAAAATTGATCGTATTCAAACCAGGTTTAAATTGTTTAATGTAGATTGCTTCCAGGTTTTTGAGTTTCTGTTTATTATTTTCTTCTTTAAGTATGTATGTGTTATCAATGAGCATTTTTCTCAGAAGTGTGCATTGATAACCGTGTTGTTTTAAATGTCGGAATATATTTGAATTGTCATTTAAGTGCAATGTCAGACACCATGAGAGCAAATTTATAGTATGGCCAATGTAGATATTATTTAGGTTGTTAGAGATACATTCTCTAAATGGACATTTGAATTTATAAACTACATTGGTTTTTTGCAAATCACTAACGGTGGGGGAAGTCATTGCGAATGAATGAATTGGATGTAGTGGATTTAGTGTACTATATAATAAACTTAATTCTTTTGTTACATATGTATATATATGTATAGAGAGAGAGAGAGAGAAAGAGAGAGAGAGAAAAAGAAAGAGTGACTGATAGATAGAGATAGAGAAAGAGACAAGGACAGAAAGAGACAGGGAAGGATTTGTATTAATGCATGTCTGATTAAAGTGATATTCATGCTCTTATTAGTGATAATAGACTGCAAGAAACTGTTGGTTCTATTTGTACACACTATACCTTTGTTAATGATATGCATATACTATACAAAAATAGAACAAACTCAAAATGTTAAAAGGGAAATATTGCAAAAAAGACTTGTTTGCCTTAACTGAAAAGAGGTATTCCCAAGAAGAAATGATCAAATATCAATTTTATATCATGCATTGCTTCTACCCACACTGCAAAGGCTACCACAGAATGTTTTTAAAACAAGTCTATCAAATACTAGCTTTAGTCTGACCAGAGATCAAATTTAAATTTTATATGAAGTATTAGGTCTTATATTAATCTAATCAGAGATCAAATTTGAATCCTATATAAAGTATTTGATCTCATATAAGTCTGACCATAAATTAAATTTGAATCCTATATGAAGTATTTGATCTCTTTTAAGTCTGGCTAGCGATCAAATTTGAATCCTATATGAAGTATTTGATCTCTTTTAAGTCTGGCTAGCGATCAAATTTGAATCCTATATAAAGTATTTGGTCATATATAAGTCCCAGTCAGCCATGCTATTCAATTATATATTTTCTACAAATTATGACCTGTGCAAACAAAACATATTCAGTGTATTGAAATGTAGAAATTATCATGTTGCTGTATGTTAACATTAAAATCACTTCCCTAATTAAAGTTTGAAATGTTCTGTTTTTGGTTTGTTACTTTTTATAATCATTTCACCCCAGGTGAGGTAGGACCACCACTGGTGTACAGGGGGGTACAGTGAGAGAACAAGAAGACAAAACAAGATACAGGGGATGTTGAAGAAAGGATTAGAAAAAATATGGGAATCAAGGTCAAAATAAAAAAAAAACTAAAATATTTTTCAAGGTCGATAAAAAAATAAATAATCAGCATAAAATTGATTGCAAATATTTACACAAAGTAATTTCATTATTAACAAATGCTAGCATTTATTTGGGCTGCAATTACTTCAGTTTAACCCCTATTGACATATAAATCTTACAAAACTATGTTAATGAATAATTGAAATAATTAATTTCATCATGTTTTCATTAAATCTCAGTTAATTTATTAATTACAGATAGTGTTCTTACTTTTAAATTTTTTTCAACATTTTTTAGTGCAACATACTTTTCTGTTTGGGAGCAAAATTGATATACCATGTTTTGAAACATACTAAGACTGCTATAGTATGACACAAGGTTAGATGTTAGGACCTTGAATAAGTTCTTGCTGATTTTTCATGAAAAGTAATGTTTTATTTTTAAAAAATAGTAAAGAACATGTCCTTAAAAGTATTTTCCATTGCTAGCCACTATTTTTCTCATCTTCCTGGCAGCATTTGAATTCCACATTGTCTTTTGTGGCTAACCACAAGTTGACCCATTTTTTAGCATCTTCATAAGAATGAAAGTGCTGCTCAGCCAGGCCATGTGCCATTGAATTGGGAAAACATTCTGGGAATGCCATCTATTGGAAAACAGTAAAAACTTATTCAGGGTCTTATTACTATGAAGAAGACTGTTGTGCCAATCATACAAGATGGTGGGAATGATTATAATGCTTGGAAATAAATAATTGGCATTTTGGGCTTGAATAATAGCACCAGTTATAAGTATGAAACTATACGTCTTCAGTAATTTTGAAAAGATTCACTGTAAATCTTTATATTGCTTTTGTGGTTGTTAATATATTTTGACCAGCCAATTTTATACCCTTCATCAAGAATACAATCTGAACACAATTTCTCATCATTTTTTTAAGGAAACTCTACTCACTTTCTGAATGATGTGTATAACTGACAAAAGTTGTAGTATGAATCTAAAAAATTGTAGGAATTATTTAATTTAATAGTTGTAATAACCACATTTATAATGTATTCTTATAACATCATTTAATAAGCAATTAAATCAATGGTTTGAACAATTCTTGAAATGAACAAGACAGGAAAGTTATAGAAATTATATTTAAAATGTATTTCTACAATAATGTTATTTACACTGTATTTCTAGAAAAACATCACTTACAATGTATTTTTATAATAATATGTGCTATGCATTTCTACAGAAATATCATTTACAATGAATTTCTATACAATATTCATTTACAAAAAATAACTACAAAAGTTAAAAAATAAAAATCATGAAACAGTAATATGTAAAAAATCAACCTAGTCATATTTCAGGTATTATAGAATGAGAAACTTCACATCAGGAACTGAATATGAATAATGCTAGGCTACATTTCTTTTATTATAACACATCACTTAATAAATCCCAGGTTTGGCTCATAAAACAAAAACTTTATGCAAAATTCAACTTTCTTCATCAACATAGTCTCCTTCTAGGGCGATACACTGATGCCAACACTTCTCTAACAATTTGATGCTTTTTTTGTAGAACAATTTGTCTTTGGCCTCAAAATATGCCTCAGTTTCTGATATCGCTTCTTCATTGGAGCCAAATCTTTTTCCCTGGAACATTCTTTTGAGGTCTACAGCCTGTAGTTGGTTGCAGCCAGATCTAGAGAATAAGGTGGATAAGGAAACAAGTCAAAATGCAATTAATGTAGTTTTCTCATTGCTGCAATCAACTTGTGACATGGTGCATTGTCTTGGTGAAAGATCACTTTTTGCTTCTTCATTTGTGGTTGATTTTTGGTGATTTCTTTCTTCAAACGCACCAATAATGTTATATAATATTCACTATTGTTGGTTCTTCCTTTCTCAAGGTAATCAATGAACAAAATACCTTGCACATCTCAAAATACAGAGACCAAAACCTTGTCTGCTGATGTTTATGTCTTTGATTGCTTTGGAAGGCTTTAAACTGCTGACTGCTAATTTGACTCCAAAATGAAATGGTGGAGCCATGTTTTATCCATTGTCACATATTTATGCAAAAACTTCTTCTTGTTACATTAAAACAGTTCCAAACAATGCTCTGAATTGTCAACGCATTGTTGTTTTTGACTGTGAGCAAACGCAGCGCACACTTTGAATACAGCTTTCTCATTGACAAATATTCATGCAAAATGGTGAATACACTGCCTTCTGATATGTTCCATTCCTCTGCTATCTAATGCAACCTCAATTTATGATCAGCTAAAATGAGTTTGTGAATTTTTTGGTGTTCTCTGGGACAACTGCCAATTTTGGGCAACCTGAGCATTCAGTATCATTTGTGTCTTTATGACCGTGTTTAAAGTCACCATACCACCTCTAAACTGTTGTTTTTGATGAAGCTGAGTCTGAATAACTCTTATCAAGCTATGCTTTGCCTGTACAGTATTTTCCCATCAGAAGGCATAGCTTTATCAAGACACAAAATTCAGATTTTTCCATTGTTTTGAAAGTTTGCAATGGTAGCTTCACTTAAGTAACTGTAATTTGTAAACTAATAAACCAATTGGGCCCAAATTTTGTCATTTGCCATTTGAAGGTTAGTGCTTCATAAAAAAATGTATGGATTTTTTATTAGTGGCACTATCTATATGTCATACTTATTGAGTGATGTGTTCCAGGGAAAATGGGAACTGATCTTTAAGAATATTGGGAGAGTGTTTAAATAATTCTACAGTTCACTTATAAACTGTGAGAGAACTGATCTTGAAGAATCTTTAGAGACTGTTTAAATAAGCTACATTTCATTTATTATTCATGGAGTGTGGGAACTAATATTGAAGATGGCTTGGAAAGTGTTTAAATAGGCTTCTTCTTCTTCTATGTGCCCTGTTCCTTTAGGATGTAGGCGATCATGGTCCTCAATGTCTCTCTATCCCTGGTGGCTCTTAGTATGTTTTCTCCTATTACACCTTGCAACCCCTGTTCCATCATCCACCTGATCAGGCCCTGCAAATATGTTATCCGCTACCTTCCTCTCTCTTTTTCCTTCTATCTGGCCTATCAGTATCAGGTTCTCTAAGCCCTCCTTCCTCATTGCATGTCCCAGGAACTTCACCTGTCTCTTCCTGATGCTCACTATTAATTTTCTTTTCATTGCCATTCTTTCCAACGCTTCATCATTGCTCACATGCTCGGTCTACAATATCTGCAGCATCCTTCTGTAGAACCACATTTTTGCTGCTTCAAGTGTTTTCTTCATTTTCGATGATATTGTCCAGCATTCACTACCGTATTGAAGACCTGACATCACATAGCAATCTAACACTCTTTTCTTTGTTTCTAGTGAAATTTTCCTGTGTCTTAGTACTTTATTCAGCTTCTGGAATGCGTCCTTTGCCATGCCAATTCACCTTCGGATATCTGTGTCGCACTTTCCATCTCCTGTTAGAACACTAACTAGATATTTAAATTTTTGTACTTGCATGATTCTGGTATCCCCCACCTGTATTTGGCATTTTGGGTTGCTTTTTTAGCTGATGACCATAGGCTACATTTCATTTATTATACAGGCAGAGTGGGAACTGCTCTTTAAGAACTGATTCTGAAGAATCTGGGGAAAATGTTTAAATAGGCTACATTCCACTTATCATACACAAAAAGGTACCAATCTTGAAGAATACTTGGAGAGTGGTTAAACTGACCACATTTCAATTATTATACAGGAAGAATGGGAACTAGTTTTGAGGTATGGGTGTGGAGTGTTTAAACAGGCTATATTTAAATTATTTTTAGTGTGTTAAATCCAAATTAAGTACTTTAAAAATAACATAAAAATGAACCATCAGGAGATTTATCTCTGTGTTTTTTTATCAAAAAATTAGATGTTCAGCCCTCATCTTTTTGAAAACTAAATAAAACTTTACATATCACTATTGAGAGTCAAATATTGTTTCTATGAACATTCTTTGATAATGAGAGAGACATAACATATACAAATTTGAAAATCTTATCTCTGACAGGACCAACAATTGGTCCTTTTTGAACAAAACAATGACTACTTGCTATTCAGGAATAAAGTAGAGACAATTTAATCAATTTTTGTCAAGGACTGAATCTTTGCATCTTTGACAAATGCAAATGGGTAGCACCATGTCCACTCGTATCCTGTTCTTTGCTGTCTCAATTGCACTTAGCTGTTGCTTACAGCTTTCCCTGTGTCCAGCAGACTTGTCCAGAGGAAATTAGGATTCTTGCTGAGAACTAAAATCCACCTCTCTTTCCTAATATACCATAAAGCCTTTGTCTATTTGAAGCTCAAATGTTGCCTTTACACACAGAGTTTGTGCATTGTATTCAGGACAGGATGATTAAATTGGCTAATGTTCCATCAGAACTACTTCAATAGCATCTTAACTCTTGTACCAAGAGAGGATTATCAGGTTCAATCTCACCAGGTTAAATCAAATAACTAGCTTCTGTGATGAAAAACTGAACAATCTAGTTGCAGATCTATAGGCTAATTGAGACAAGACAGAAATTAGACATTGAAAATAAAATGATTCAAAACATTTTATTAGTTATTAGTTTTAAATTGTCATGAAAACAGTCACAAACTATCTTTTTTTAATGTAACAAATCCTGCGAGAGACACTACTTACACTATATATGTCATTATAATAATATAAATAATTATTATTTCTTATTTACAATATTTTGACTGTATTCCTCATCTTTATAGCCATATTCACAACATTTTGGCCAGTGTACATTTCAACCTTCTTCATGTGATATAAAGTAAAATTTTGAAACATACTATTCATTTATTCCACAGAGATAGATTGTTTTAATTCCACATGCTATGCTTTAAATGGTTTGGCTTGAAATTTCATTGTATATCATATATACACTACTGGCCATAATTATTAGGCCACACCAGTTTTAAAAAAAATGATGTATTTTATACTATTTTTAGTAATTATTGCCAAGTGGATAATTCTCAATGAAAATAGAATGCTTCTTTTGTTATTATTACTTTGCAAAATTTTATAAGGCAGCCAGGAAGCCTTTGATTTGGCCAGCCAATAAGAAGAAAAGACTAGCATGGGGAAGAGAGCACAAAAACTGGACACCAGAACAGTTCATTTGATGCACATATTATTGTGCAGTATTAACATAAGGACCATTCTATTTTCATTTAGAATTATCCACTTGGCAATAAATACTAAAAATAGTATGAGATACATCATTTTTTTTTTTAAACTGGGGTGGCCTAATAATTATGGCCGGTAGTGTACGAAGATGTCTCGAGCGTACAATTGACGAAATGACATTTTTTTTTTTTAATCATATCACCCCGGGCAAGGTGGTAAGGCCACTGGTGTGCAGGGGGCTACGTAAGAGTGAAAAAATTGGAAAAGAGAAAGCCGGAAACCACATCCTAAACAGGGAACAAGGGATGAGCCTCTACACCTGTTCAATAGACGTGGGTGGAGTGTGAACTGGGCGATAGTTTAGTCTATCTACTCCAATTGAGGAAAAAAAAAATAAGGAAAAATGAAAAGATTGGAAAAGAGAAAGCATGAATATGGAAACCAAAATGAGGAAAACAGTCCAAACAATGTGAACAATGTAAATAGTTACAATAGCTCATTTCAGAAATATAGGTAGATCCTGAAGAATATCAGAGCATACAACAGCCGAAACATTGTGAACATAGAAACAAAGATAAGGAAAAACATTCTAAACAATGGAAATAGTCTAAATAGTTACAATAACTCATCTGAGAAATATAGACAGATATAGAAACCCTAGATTTTAAATAAATAATGAATTGTTCTGTTGCTTTATAAACCATGATAATTGAAGTTAATTATTAATGATGATATCCTCATTTATTAAGTACTAATGTAAACAGATGATTTTTTTAGTTTTAGTTTTATTTTATAATAATGGTAATAATGATATGATTAGCTGTTTCCATCCAGAAAGTACTCATCCTTCACTGACTTAAGTTTTCAGTTGTTCATATTAACTTCTTATAGGTCATTTACTACCAAAATTTAATTTTCTTGGGTGTATTAATAATTTCTTTTACAAACTGTATTGTTGGTCATTCTTTTACTATGAAAATGTACTACTGGCCCCTTCACTATAAAAATGTATTTCTACAATTTTATAGTGTTCTGACCTCAGTATGAGAGGTCACTATTTGCTCACTGCTGGAACCCCAACAAGTGCTACTACCCTGGGTTATGGTGGATGGAAGAACAACAGTAATTAAGAGGTGGTTTCATGCTCCTCAAAACCTCCCAGTTAGAGGCCTTGCTGTCGGATGTAGTTTATCATCATACCCAGGATGATTAACATTTATCATTACTGTCAATTGAAATTTATAAAATCCTTCTACAAAAATAGTTTTTTGTTTAAGGAAATATACTTCTCAAGTTCTCAAAAGCTGTTACTGTTTCCACTATTGATAAAAGTCTTCTTCTTAATTTTTTATTTACTGTTAATTCACCCAATACAAGGCCCAAGGGCCACTCAAAGTAGTGGTATCACTGAGTGAGATTTTTATAAGAAAGATGTAAGAAATGCATATTATGAGGATGTGTAAGATAAATACCACATCGTAGTTATCAGGGAAACATCCTCTTGGAAGTCTGTTCTGCAAAGCAACAGTTCTGAGGAATTAACTGTTTGAGTGGAACTTGCTCCTTATTTTTTGCTTGATAAATCATGATTATATCATTATTTTCACCATGATTTATGTGTGCTATCCATTTTAGTTGTTACTGCTGTTGTAAGTCTGGTTCGTGTTTGTGATTCTGTAGTGCTAGTCTATAAAATCCAATGCAGATATATTTTCATTTATTCACTTGAAACCATTTTTAATCACTGATCTGAGAAAATGGCTGTATAAACACTAGAAAAGACAGGAAATTATAGAGAACCATGATCACTAACATCCTCAAGAGACACTGAATATAGAAGGAGGAGAAGAAGAAGGAAGAGAAGGATGATAATAATAATAACAATGATAATAATAATAATAATAACAATAATAATAATAATAACAAAAGCAGCAGCTCTTTTTTGTATATTTCTATTAATTAAGCACTCCAGATTAGAAATTGTAACTTTTTTTTTTTTTTTTTTTTACATTTTAAGAAGAAACATTGCATGAGCATATGGTTTTTTTGGCTTGGGTTATCTGAAATGTATTTTTCAAATGGTGCGATCTGGAGTGCTTAATATATAGTAATAAGATAAAAAACATTTGTATGAATTTCTGGGATGAGAAGATACCATTATTTACACTATTTATATTCAAACTATTGTCCTCATCTTTGTTTTTGTTATCACAACATTTCAGCTTTTGTGTCCCCAGCCTTCCTCATATGTATCTCCACAAATCAATATACACCTGAGTGGAGACATTGGCTGAAACATTGTGATAACAACAACAAAGATGAAGACAATAGTTTGAATATAAATAGTGTAAATAATGGTATCTTCTCATCCCAGAAATTCATACAAATGTTTAAGTGTAATATTTACAATATTTAGACAGTTATCTCATCATCATTGACAATGTTTCAGATGTTGTACATTCCGACCATCTTTAGGTTACTGGAATTTTGAACTGAAACATTTATTTTATTCCCCATGGTAGTTTGTTCTAGTTCCACATGTCATGCTTTTTCTCAATATCTTAGTATCAGTTATTTTTTTTAATTTAACACTCCAAGTTTTCATTCACCTCTGTTGTATCAAGGTATTGAACAGACAATTTTTTGAGTCAAGTCACAGGATTACTTCAACAAACACTGGGCTATGTGTCCATAAGGATCACCAGAAAAAGGCCTGTGCGTACAATGACTGAAACGTAAATATGGCAACAAAGATAAGGATAAAAGTTCAAACATTGTAAATAGTGTAAATAATTACCATACCACATCTCAGAAATATAAACTGATTACTTCTTGTCGCAATGTTTATTTTATAACTGTACAAAGTAATTATAATTAAGATACTATTTAAATTTGGACTTATGTTCATATATTTGTTATTATCACAGTATTTCAGCCATTGCACCCTCCTGCATTATTCAGGTGTCTATAAATCTAGGTAACCTTGTAAGGATTTTAAACTGAACTCTTTAATTTAAGAGGAGAGATTGGTATCTGTGTCAGGGGAAAATCTCATTTTTTATTGAGTATTTTTCAGTTATTGCTTCACCTGTTTCTAATGAATCTGCACTAACCAGAAAACAAGGCAACAATACCTAAGTAACACTAATTAAAACAAGTCAAGATATTCCTCAACATGGACAGCAGATCAAAAATACTATAATCATGCAGAATAAATAAAGGATTTAAAAGACAACACAAGAATGCCAGCAAGCATAATGGCTGAGATATGGTGATAAAAACAATAAAGATGAAGATATTAGTTTGAATGAAGATAATGTCAATAATGATATCTTTTCATCCCAGGAATTCAGTTACAAATAAAGTTGCTAGTCTATACAACTTGAGGAATAATAATTTCATTGTCTTAATTTTAGACAACAAACAAAAAAATTGATTGATAATTCTATTTAATAGCATAATAACTGCTTATGGGCCATCTAATACCAAAATTTAATTTTCTTAGGAACTTGGAGATAATAAAAATATATGTTATTCTGCTTTTACAACTGAATACATGGTAGATGATACTCAGCTTTTGTGCTTAGACATGTTTGTGTGGATGTAATTACTCAAGGTGGTGACATGTGTTTTATATTGTAGTTTTGTTGAAGTTATATTTTGGAATATAGTTTGATTTAAGAAATTGTGGGATGTTATATTAATGTCATGAAAGAGTTTTTTCATGATAGCTGTTTGGCAGTATTTTAAATAGATTTGAGTGAAGTTGCTACAATTTGGTGGTATTTATTTATATGTATTTACTATAAGGATTGTTGGTAATTTTTTTGTATACATATGCATTGTTGGTATATTTACTTTAAAAATTATATTTTTATACTTTCATAATGTTTTGTTTTTGTTTTGTGGGGTTTTCCATTTGCCCATACCTACTACCTTAGATCAGGGTTAATCTGGGAACAACAGTGTATTAAAAGGTGGTTCTAGGCTCCTCAAAAATTCCTGATCAGAGGACTTGCTGCCAGATGGAGTTTATTGTCCTGTCTGGGAGAATTCTGTGCTACACGTCTACCAAATCTGATAAAGTAAAATTTTAAAAGTGACAATGAAAATCAGAGATTAGGATAATTTTGATTTTCAAAATCAATTTCCTCAATCTTTTTGGCAAGAACTACATATATATATGTATACTGAGTAGATGCCTTACATGTCACTTATCAAACTAAAGCACCACAAAAAAACATTTATTAACCCATAATTTACAAGAACCCTCAAGGAGAATTCTAATTTAAAATACAAGAGTACTATATAAATCACAATATCAAAAACATCTTGCTATTAGAGAGGTACTTCATATCAAAGAGGTCTCTCCTACCATCAGCCTCACATTCTTTAATAGTGGAAATAGCGTATTGAATGTTTTTTAAAATAGAAAGATATTCAGGCAATTTCCATTCATGTGTGACCCATGAAACCTTGGAATGAACACTTCCTTTTATAAAAAAACACAAGATAAATTACTGTGTTGCAGTCAAAACATGAGAATAAAAAAGCAACAGTCAAGATATCACACTCTTGGAAATGGCAACTGAAATGAACAAAAGCACTCGGGATGATAATTATGGAAAATTTTTATATTCCTTATTTCCAGAATAACAAAAAATATTTGGGAATGCTGGAAAAATTAATAAAATTTTCTTTGTCATCTGTATTCAACAAAAGATGTTTGAAAGAAAGATTGAATATATATATACATATATATTTATGTGTGTGTGTGTGTGTGTGTGTGTACTTTGGTTCATGAGCAAGTTATCAATGATTATTATCTCAATAAATATTCCCAACCTGGAAAACAAGCATTTCATGAACTATTTATCTCTTATGGACTTCTGTCATTCCAAATGATACTGTTTGTCATTCTTTGCATATAATGAAAAGCATTGTCTATACTTTTCTGTGCCTACTTTACCTAATTTCCTGGGGGAAATTAATATCTAAGATAATGTCAAAGAAAATTAAACCCAGGTCCATTCTAAAATCAGTCGTATACCTTCAAGACACTCTACTTGGAATAATAGTAAATAATAATAAAAATTATAGATGGAAATAGATGATGATGGAAAATGTCATATACCAATTTCTCATTTAGAAAGACCAATGTCTTCAGGTATCCAATCTTCTGTTGGCATCAGAGGTCAGGTTTCTTTTAAACCAGGAGCAAAATTTTATTTGATAGATGCATTTATATAATTAGGAGTTAAGAAAGTGAGGTTCTCAGGACAACTGAGACAATAATACCAATATTTCATGATTTGCAGGCAAGAGATTTATTCTTCTATAAACTTGTGAGAAAGTGTTGTTTGTCAGTAACTAAATTGCAGTGAATAAGATATAATTCTGACAGTAGTATTTTTTGTTAATCCCAAAACAGAACTATGTATACTTGAATAATCTGCAAAAGCAATTTTTTTCTATTGTTATTAAAATGAATAATATTCAAAATGTACCCTCTTTTGTTGACATTGTAATTCTTTATGTACTTGTAAATACATGTGGGAAAATGACATGCAGATAATTACTTTTCCATACAAGTTAATATTTAGGAGCAATAATTAGGGTTATTTAAGGTCCTGAATTCTTGATTGCTTATTGATGCTGGTTGGGTGACTGGAGGAAGTGTGTATGTAAATAGGTTAGGTTGAAATTGGGATTGGCTGGTTTCCTGTTCCCCAACTTTCCTTAATTTCCTTATAACCTATATACACAACCCACTATATATCCAAGTCACTAAGAAGTACTGGTACTTGATCTGAAGATCATATTAAAGAGTGATATTGTCATTCACTAGGCAATTCTGATTTCTGTTTATATTGTCTATGTTTATAAATACTTTATTGCTTTCCTTATAAAACTTGCAAATTGTAACAATTTCTATCTATCTATCTATCTATCTATCTATCTATCTATCTATCTATCTATCTATCACTCTCTTCACTATCTTTCTCTCTATCTCATTCTTGTCACTACCAATGTATCTATCTATCTATCTATCTATCTATCTATCTATCTATCTATCTCAGTCTCTTTACTATCTATCTATCTATCTCAGTCTCTTTACTATCTATCTATCTATCTATCTATCTATCTATCTATCTATCTATCTATCTAATTAGTGTCCCTATCTATCACTCTCTTCACTATCTTTCTCTTTATCTCATTCTTGTCACTACCAATGTATCTATCTCATTCTGTTAGCTATCTATCTATCTATTTATCTATCACAGTCTGTTCATACTATCTATCTATCTATCTATCTATCTATCTATCTATCTATCTATCACAGTCTGTTCATATCTATCTATCTATCTATCTATCTATCTATCTATCTATCTATCTATCTATCTATCTATCTATCTATCTAATTAGAGTCCCTATCTATCACTCTCTTCACTATCTTTCTCTCTATCTCATTCTTGTCACTACCAATGTATCTATCTCATTCTGTTATCTATCTATCTATCTATCTATCTATCTATCTATCTATCTATCACTCTCTTCACTATCTTTCTCTCTATCTCATTCTTGTCACTACCAATGTATCTATCTCATTCTGTTATCTATCTATCTATCTATCTATCTATCTATCTATCTATCTATCATATCACACATGAGAAGCTGGGAATAATAAAATGGCTCAGTGTTTAATAATGAAATGGTAAATATACAGTTTTTAATTCAAAATTTAGATTACTTTACATGTTATTGTCATTCAGATTTGAAATAGATGCCCCATTTCTATTTATAAAACAGAGTTTATTAAATCTATCAGCCTGGAAACATCTTAATAAAGAAGATGTATTCTTTGCCAGGGATTAAACTTGCATCCTACTTTGTATTGCTCTGTGACCTACAAAAAGAGGTGCAAGCTGAATCGCTACCACAGGACTAATTTTCTTTATTCAGATTTCTCAAATTCCCACTCTTTAATAAATAAAAAGGCCATGTCTATTTGATATTAAAAGTGTATACTATAAAAACATTTGAAGTACTATATATATATATATATATATATATATATATATATATATATATATATAATACTCTTAAGAAAAGGAATCATAATTTATAATAAAGCTTGATACACAAGTATCACAATGCTTAAGATTTTTAAGAGCCTTTTGACCAACACTTCCTCAGAAATAATTGTTGATGAATTAAAACAACATAGCTTAATTTACCAACAATTATTTTTGAAGAAGTGCCGGTAAGTTACTTTTGTATCTGGTTTTATTAATAAATTATGATCTCTTTTCTTAAGAATATTATAGCTTGCTGTGGCAATAGCAACCTATATATATATATATATATATATATATATATATATATATATTAGAAGATTCGATGACAAACTGAAAAACATTTTATATAAGTCATTTCATCTTTTAGGACTTCATTGATCTAAGTCAATATTTATGTGACTACACTTTTACACAAAGAAGAGGGGATGCTTACATTTTTAATTTAATTTCTATTTTTAATATTTGTTTTAAGCTTGTGGATGTGTGTTGTGGTGTAATGGATATCAGCTCAAAATCAAAAATTGAAGAGGTGAGTTCAAATTCTAGCCAAAATCAATTCATTCATTTATGAACAAATATCCTTGGGAAAGGTATTAATCCATCTCGTGTCCCTCCAGCTAAAGATTGAATAACAAGACATTGGTCTATAGTCTAAGTTGGCAACTGGTGTACTGCAGAAAATAATGGTAACCTACTGTAAAAAAATCTTTTGCTTAGTCAGTCATATCTCAAAAGAGACATGATACAATAAGTGCGTATCATGTATGGCACTTAACTGACTGACTGTTAGAAAATCTTTTGCTTAGTCAGTCATCTTTTGCTTAGTCAGTCATAAGAGACATGATTCAATAAGTGCATATCATGTATGGCAATTAATTGATTGACTTTAGGCATATGGCCTAGCCAAGTTAATTTAATATCTTTTCTTTTTGTTATTAATTTATACCACATTGTGAGAATAACAATCTGACAAAAATGTGAAATATTGTAAAATTCTGCATGTAATTTTATTGTGGAATAATTCTATGCACTTTCATGTTAGTAAAATTTTTTTTTCAAATCATTTTACCCAAAGCAAGGAAATACCGTCACTGGTGTGCATGAGGCTACATAAGAGAAGAGTGAAAGTTTAAGCAGGAGGAGAACAAAGAGAAAGATGAACCGGTTACAGGGGGTGTCAAAGAAAGAGTAAGAGAAGGATGAGAATACTGGTGTGATGACAATTGCGAGGGTAGAATGAGAATTGAAAAGAACAAGATACATGGGGTGATGGGGAAAGGCTGAGAGAAAGATAGAGTCAAATGAATAAGAGATGGGAATTGACATTACATTTAAATTCTTGCAGATTGTAGCCATCAGGAAAGCAAGTACACAGAAGGGAGTTCTACAGGTGGGTAGTATGAGAAAAGAAGCTGATAGAGTAAAAGTGGTAGCTGAATTTGGTTGTTTTGACTGTAAAAGGGTGGAACCTTGTTGCCAGTCTGGTTGCTCAAGTAAATTCTTGAGAATGAGACATCAGTGAGCTAAGCTTATCAGAGTAGAAGCCATGAAAATATTTGTAGAAGAGACAGAGGGAAGCCACATCATTTTCTATTTTAATTAAAGTAGCATTTTCCTCATATATATATATATATATATATATATATATATGAACAGCAATCTTTTTTTTAAACATGTTTCATTAAAAATGACTGACAAGAAAGATTTTGTTAATTTTTGTATTAATTTTTTCAGTATTCTTACGTGAACATCACATGATAGCTTTAAAATATGCTCTTTTTCAAAAACACAAAAATTACCTTTCAGTCAAAACATGAGGATAAGATAACAACATCTGAAAAATAACATCCCTGAAAATGGCCAGTGAAGTGGCTGAAAGTGCTTGGAAAGTAAAAAATTATAGAACATTATTACACTTTTTTATCTCCAGCCAAAACATATAAGAATATTGGAACATTTCAATTAAATACAAAATTAATAAAATTTTCATTGTCGCCCATTTTTTAATTATATATATATTCTGCTTAATCTGTTTTTTTCCTTGAATCCATACTACTGTGGGTGACCTTACCAGTAATCAGAACTTCTGATAGCATTGCATTTAGGTTCTTTTAGGTGCACACGCTCTTTCAAGGCACATTATATACACATTTTATACATTATGACTTTTAGAAGCTAAAAAAAATAGGGTTTTAAGTATATCAAATGTTTGGTAAACAAAACACTAGAATGCAAGACAAACTATGAAATAATACACAAATAAACTGTTGGAGATCACCCCTTTTTACACATAAGAATGGACTCGCCTGATAAGTACATATAATCCTGCCTATACAGAGAACGACAGTGATTGTCAGAGTTGAGTTGAGTAGTTGTACAGTGACTAGTTGATCAGTAAGAATATAGACTCATTACCCAGACATACTCCTTCACTACAAGATTGTATATATTGATTCCTACTAATAGTATTCCTAGTATTCCTGAATTGACTAACCTGTGTTCCAGTTTATATTTTTGTTCAATATAACTTACATTTTTTATCTCCATATCTGCTTTTGTTATTTATTATTTTGTGTGGTTTCTCAACAAGAATCCACAACACTATCTCATTCTGTTCATTATCTATCTATCTATCTATCTATCTATCTATCTGAATCTATTCATTATCTCAAAAAGAATCTACAACATAAACAAATACAAATACTGAAAATATTATTCATTTTAGAAACAGATAGCTAAAAATGAAAATATATCAGGATTTAAGACTAAAATACTCAAAGATTATAAAGTAATTTTTTAACATACAATAAAATAATTTATACTACCTTTTTGACACCTAAAGTGTTAATTTATAAAAAATGAATGAGAGTAGAAAATGCAAAGTTGTTAAATATAACATTAGATCAGCAAAAACTGAAAGAAAAAATATGACAATCTTCAGGTTAGTTGTACAAAAACAAATAAATTCTAATATAGAAAAACCCAGTTACTGTGGAAAAAATTAAGATCAATAATAATAAATAATACATATATAACTTCAAACAATAATAATAATTAAAATAAAAAATAATTGCAAATTATATAAAATTATTATATTACTTAAATTTAAAATCCATTAATTTTTTTTAACTTTGTCACAACACAATATCTTTCATTCAGTACAGAATGGCGAGTAGGCAGTCAAGGTTATGTTCTTAGAATTGTTTCCTGCATTTGGTTGATTTAACTGTAAAAGGGTGGGACCTTGTTGCTAGTCTAATTGCACAAGTAAATTCTTGTGGAGGGAGTACTAGTGACCTAAGTTCGTTGCAGCAGAAGCCATGAAAATATTTGTAGAATAGACAGAGGAAAGCCAAGTGTCTGGAGTCAACCTGCCAGGTCAGGACCAATCACATTACAGATTCTTCTTTGGAGCCTGTCGAGAACACTGAGATGAACAGCATGAGCAGAGCCAACAGCATGGGCAGAACCAACAGAGAAATCATCGATTTGATTTTCTCCATGAGAAAAATACAGGAAAAGGGCAGAGAGCAGCAAAATCCCTGAGAATGATTTTCAACATGAGGGAATGATGTTTCATGTCCAAAACTGAGGATATATATATATATATAATCTCAACTCTACTGTCAACTTTTGAGACCTGGGTACTTTACCAAAGTAACATCTGCAAAATTGAACGATTCCATCAAATGAAACTTCATTAAATCCTTCAGAAAACATGGCAGGAGCAAATCATGAGCAGCAAAATTCTTCTCAGCACAAAAATGTTGAGCACAAAAACCATCGTGACTCACTACCAACTATGATGGACTAGACGTCTTGCCTGAATGCCTACCCAAACAAATCCTTTTCTTGGAGCACATATCAGACAAGAGACCTCATGGAGCCATATGTTAACAACTCAAGGATCAGCTCAATAACATCTTGCTAAGGACAGAAATCAATATGGTCAATTGAGAGATAGAAGCTCTATAAAGGAACAATTAGAGAAGTGCAGTCCCCATAATGACAACACTCTTTGAAAACACCAGAAGATAAATAGAAGAGATGAAAAGGGCTCATAGAAAATCCAGAGCTCTCCATTCCCTGAACCATCCAACCCTATTATACAGTGGCTATGGATATCTCTTCAGATCTAACATTGATCTCATTTCATACAGTAAGACATACTGATGAGCACCCCAATACTTAGCAATGAGTTCCACCAACAATGAAGATATATACATATATATATAATTCCAGGTGAAGAGGACTCAAGTTTTTTTTTTATTTTGAGTGCTCTGGCATTTATTTTATTATAAACAGTGCTCAATATAATGAGTATTATAGAGCTTAATATAATTATATAGTTATGTATCAATTGTACATTGTGACACGGAAATTTCTATATAGATAGATTCTATCTATATTTCGAGATAGATTCTCATCATTTAAATGTAAATCATTTGCACAACTAACATCAACATTGCCTGATGATGAGAATCTATCTCGAAACATAGAAATTTCCGTGTTGCAATATAAAAATGAGACATAATTATATATATATATATATATATACAAATATGTATTCATATCTACATAAATGCATATATAATGATTTAGTAAGTATTATTTAAATGTGGCATAAGTTCACAAGTAAGGAGTACCCAGTCAGACATTCTTGCTAACCATTACACCATGATGAAGAGCCCTTAAATGTGGCCAAAAGTATGGTGCACCCAGTGAGGATTGAACTCAGTACTCAGTCATAAGTGATCTTAAAAAGACTAATTTTCTAACCATTACACAATATTAAAGTGCCCCAAGCACCTATTGTGTATTTCTATATATATTTGTGTACACAGTGATATGTCATTTCTTATCAGGTTACTGATCTTATCTGGGTCTTCACCAATGTAATCAATCATTTTGATAGATTTTAATTTAATTAAACTGTGATGCAATGCATAATAATATTAACAGTTTCTGCTAAATCCAAACAGAACAGATTATATCCATATAATCTGTATAAACATTACTTTGGTATTAAGATGAACAAATCAATATTGAAATGTTCCACTTATTTCCCTTGCTTACTAACTCTCTATACAGTGAAGTATTATTAGAAGCAAAGATGGGTATTATTACTCTCATTATTTCTAAAGACACTAAAATGGTCACTTGATAAAATAAAGACTTCTGACATAATGAATAGTTGTCTACTTCAAATAAAAGTTTAAGAAGAAAAACCCCATAAACACTGGAAAGAACAATAATAGTCACTGAACTTGAAAAACCTCTTTTCCTGAAAGTTTATTTTATGAGGAAGATTGCATCAATTTCAACCAAAAGTAGTACTAGCCACATAGTCAATGTAGGTTAAATATTTCCTTGTAGGGAAATGGCTAATATTATCATTACCATTAATTGGAGTCATAATTCTCTGTGTTTGGACAAATGATAAGCAGGTAATTATTTTTCTATACAAATTAAAGTATTTTTTCTAATTCTTTAACAGTTCAGAATTCTAGTAGTGTTTGCATTATATTGTCAGGTTAAGTTATGATAATATGATATTTTAAGACAATTATGCTTAATTAAGGCTTGAAAAATGAGCACATTTAAAGTATATATTAATGTATAATATATTAAAACACGGAGAAAAAGAACAAGAAAAAATAACTGGTTAACTTCAATTTTATCTTTTTGTTATCATTTTTTTTAATCCTTAATTTACCATTTTATAACAAATCATTTTTTCTTGCTTTTCCTCTCATGTTTTTATATATTTCAATGTATTAGATGTTAGTATATGCGTTTAAAAATGTTCGTTTTTTTAAAGCCATAATTAAGAATAATTGTCTTGAAATGTTAGATTTTTCTGACAAATATTAATTTTTAATTATTAAAATATTGTATAAAAAAATTTCATTCCCTTCTCCTGTAAACTGTTTCATTATACTTGGAGTACAAAACAATAAATTTTCCTTTGGTACCTTTTGCTAAAAAAGAATATATTCTCCTGAATGAAGAAATTTGATTCAGGTGTTTTATTCTGTTTGAATATTTTATAAACAGTAAACCATTGAATGAATCTTTTTATTTTCCTCAGACCTCAAATGGAAGCACTATATTGAATCCATAGCAAAATCTACTGCTAAGAAGATTGGGTCACTATGTCGATCCAGGATGTTTTTTCCACCTGAATCCATCCTGCATATATACAAGTCAACCATCCATCCATGCATGGAGTACTGCTGCCATTTATGGTCAGGTGCCCCTGCCGTTCTCCTCAGTGTTCTTGACAAGCTCCAAAGGAGAGTCTGTAATGTGATAGGTACTGATCTGGCGACTCGACTGCAGCCACTTTCCCATCGTCAAAATGTGGCCTCCCTCTGTCTCTTCTATAAATACTTTCATGGCTTCTGCTCGGATGAGCTTAAGTCACTGATGCCTCCTCAACAGGTGTTTACCCGTGCAACCAGACTGGCAACTGGGTCCCACCCATTCACAGTCAGGTTAGCCAAATGCAGACGACAATTCTACTCCTGCAGCTTCCTCTCTCGCACTTCCCGCCTGTGGAACTCACTCCCGTATTCTTGCTTTCCTGACGGCTACGACCTCCAGAAATTTAAATGCAAAGTTAATACTCATCTACTAACCACTGGACTCTAGCTCTCTCCCCTCCCCTGTATAATTTTCACTTACTCTCCGCCTATGTATCTGTCATTGCACCTGCTCTCTCAGCTTTCTATTGTTCCTTTCTAACTAGCTTGTACTCCTCACTCTTTTCTAATTAATCTTTTTACATTTATGTAACCCCCTGCACATCAGTGGCGTTTCTGCCTTGCTCGGGGTGAAATGATTAAAAAAAAAAATGTATTTTCAGGATCTGCATAATCATGGCTCTTAACAACTTCCTTTTTTTTGTTGCTGTTAGAAATTTTTGCTCCTTTATCATCATTCTTTGTGATAAATATGTTGTCATATTAACCCTGGAATACTAACCATCAATTAGAATTACACCATTACTAACAATGGGTATATCATACCTGATTTGGAAAATATCAAAATATATTAAATATAAATCTTTATTTGAAATATTTTACATGCAGGCAGTCCAAAATTTGTACTTTGAGTTAACATTGATAAGAACTGAAAAACATTATTTAGGTAAGAAAATTAGGTATTGAAAATTTAATTGAATTGCCATTAAAATGGATCCATTTGCACTGGGTACTATATACTCATGGTTAGTGTTCTCAGGCTAAAAGCAGTTTTGTCCTGACCTGTTTTGGACTTTTATTAATGTACATCCCAATGACATCAGCTCTCAAATCGGCATCTATGCTGACAACACAACCATTTACTCCTGCCTTGATAGTAAGGCTGACCAGTTTGTCAAAGTCAAAATGGTAGATGATGTTCAAAATTATCTTAAGATCATTGTTAACTGGGGAAAAAGATGGCTTGTCACTTTTAATGCCTTCAAAACTAAACTGCTCTCGGTTAATCATCTAAGACACCTCTCTCTGCCTCCCATCAACTTGGATTATGCTAACCTACATAAAAGTGGCTTGTTTTGCCTTCTCAGTCTAACATTCACAGCTGACATGAAGTGGAAAGGCTATATTGAATCTATTGCTAAATCAGCTACTAAGAAAGTCAGTTCACTGTGTTAGCAAAGACAGTTTTTTTCTCAAGAACCTATCTTACATATCTATCAGCCTACCATTCTCCCATGCTTAGAATATTGCTGCCATCTATGGTCCAGTGCTCCAGCTATTTATCTTGTGTTTCTTGATAAGATCAAGAGACAAATCAGCAATATTATTGGTCCTGATCTGGCAGCTAAGTCATTTACCCACTGCTGTAAGGTTGTTTCTCTGTGCATTTTTTTTTTTGTAAATAATTTTATGGTAATTGTTTGGATGAGCTCTTTACTATGATGTCTATACTTTATGAATTTAATCACAAAACTACAATGGTTTCGGGATCTCATCAATTTATAGTTGAACAAATTCAATGTAGCCATGAGTTCTATGCTAACAGTTTCTTCATAATCCATTGTAAATACAAAGAGACAACATTCCATCAGTGTTGAACACTTGAAGAAGTACAAGGGTTGGACAAAATAATTAAAACACCTTGAAATTTCAAGCAAATTTATTTCAATATTGGGTGGGACTGCCTTCAGCCATAATTACAGCTTGAATTCTGCATGGGCATGACTCGTACAAAGTTTGAATTGTTTTCAGAGGATTTTTATTCATTTTTAAGCTAAAAAACTCCAATTCTTTCAATGATGATGATGGAAGATATCCTCACTTGTTTTGCTAAAATGAATTATAAATATTCAATGATTTTGAGATCTTGGGAATGTGGTGGCCAGATATATTCTATTTCACTAGAATGTTTTTTGTGCCATTCAACTACAACTTTAGCAGTATGAATGGGTGCATTATCATCCTGAAAGATGACATTTACTGCCAGAAACAGTTCCTGAACCATAGGGTGAAGTTGATCACTTAAAACTCTTAAATAGTCCTGACTGTTGATTTTAATAAACTTATTTAAATAATATCTGTAAAGATAAGGTATTGTAACTATTTACACTATTTACATTGTTCAGACTGTTGTCCTCATCTTTATTATCATATTCATTATGTTTTGGGCATTGTATGCTCTGATCTTCTTCAGGATCTGTCTATATTTGTGAGATGAGTTATTGTACCTATTTACATTATTTACATTTGTTCTTAATCTTTGTTACCATATTCATAACGTTTTGGCTATTGTACACTTATCTGGGTGATTTGAATAACTGAAGCCTTTTTTTCTTCCACTGGCTTAGATTGTTATTGGCCATGTGTTGTAAGTTCAATACCTAACAGAGACATCTGGAAGAGGTATTGCTCATGGAACTAGAAAAATCTACCCTGATGAATCAAATAAAGGGTTTATTTCAAAGTCCTAATTGCTTGAAGAAGGCTGGAGCGTACAATGTCCGAAACATTGTGAATATAGCAATGAAGATGGGGACAATATTCCAAACAATGTAATAGTGTAAATAATCTAAATGACTGTCCAACTATGTAGGGAAAGATTTATTTGGTCAGATGAAACCCAAAAATAGCATTTGGGAGTGAATTTCAACAAGTATACTAAACTTTTTATATGGGTTTGCTTTTCCTACTAATATTTTTTTTCTGTTGTTTTTCTCCTTGTGAGGGTGACAAAATTAAGCTTTAAAAAGATTGCAGGCATTTGGATTTAACTTTAACAAAAGATATTTCACCCAGAGACACTTTTACCAGAACATATATTTTGTGAATCCTGTTCAGAATGTACCAAATATCTGTGGCCTTTTAAATTCTAAATATTGCCTGTACATTTTATATATATATATATATATATATATATATATATACCAGTGAATATTTTATAGTTTTTTTTTTGTTTTTTTTTTCATAATTTAATTACCACATGTTTTTATTTTTCATGTACTTTCACTCCCATAGTACAACTGTTGGCTGCATAGCAATCCTCAAAAGTAATTCATAGTGTAGGGGAGCAATCATTTATTCATTCCCATTTCCATGTAAAGTGAGAAAAGTATATCTATCAAGTTGACCTTTTAGTTGAATTGCATAAATGATTATTTAATGTCAACATCATTCCATATGGGAATGATATGTCTAATTTATTTCTAAAACTTATTTCTGACTTTTCTATCAAATAGTAATGTTATTGATTTAAATTGCTATCACATTTGACTCAAAGTAAAAAATATATAAGAAAGAACTATATTTGTTTGTGTGTGTGTGTTTGTGTATGTGTGTGTGTGTTATTTACTTTATGGTTCAATGACTTCTAATCCTTCCTGACATGAGAGAAGCAAAACATTTCCTTTGTGCATAACTTCTTTTATAAAAAGAGCAGCAATGCATAGAAACAGGAAGTAATTCTCATTTAACAAAAATTGTTCAGTGAAGGGAAAAGTTTAAAATTATATATTAGCCAAGAACAAACTCTTCTGTCACCAAATATCTAGAATTAAATAAATAAAAGAGAAAAGAGTTTTGTATTTGATTTTATTAAACTTTTCAAGAATATTTTTGATGTTCCTTTTTTAATGGAAAGTAATGCTCAGTGAATTGAAATCTGCACAGTGTATTTGTGTTTTTTATTTCTTGCAAGAAAGTGTTCTAAAAGAAAAGTAGGAAGGAAAAAATAAAGCTGCATACAAATTATAAGAATCTTTTTAGGAAAATAATCAGCCTGAAGTTAAAGAAAAAGCACCATCAGCTTCAATTTTAACTTGGTAAATTTCAACTGATTAAGAAAGTGCAAAAAAGTTAGCTTTACTAAATTAAGAAATCTTCTCTCAACAGAAACAAACACACAAGTGCCGAGAACAGCTTACAATGTATTTTAGAGGGTATACAGGATGGGATAGATAAATTGTTACCATTCTATTTTTAAAATATTCACATACCCGTTTGTTTTTGATTTTATCAACTACACTCTATAGTAGGGTCAGCTGGGCACTGTCTGTAAGAAAAAAGCACCATTGTAGAATCACTTCTATATCCATGTACATACTTATACACATGTAGGCATGCACACACACATATACGCGCATACTTATACATTAGTACCGCACGTGAAATCTCTTTATCCCGTGCTTCATTCAGAAATATATAAGCTGATGTTCACATGTGTGTAGACCAGTTGGAATCTGTCTTTCGGAGCTAACAGTCCAAATGCCATTAGTTCCTTTCCAACTCACATACTGCACTAATGGCATTTAGCAATTAGTTACACCAAAAATATTTCTCTCTCTCTTACAAGCATACTTCACTACATATAATTATATTCAACTACTGATTAGTACAAACATCATATTTCCCTTTTTCAGGATCTCTTCTAGTATGAACAGTGATGCATTTTCTTCAACATCCAAGAGAGAACTTTCTCCACTAAATCTTGCATGCACAAAATAATCAATCCTGTAACTATGCTTAATAAATTGTTATTATTCTTGTTATATTGTTCACTGAGTTATTTTTATTATTAATGTGGTGGATTGGACAACCAGTCTACTTTATAATGATGACTCCACTTTCAAATTACTACCATGTGGTCCAGTCCACAACACCACGATGCAATTCACTCCAGCAGAAATTTGGAAATTGCATTCATGCCAGAAGCTTCATAACAAACAATTCAGATTATTTGAGTGTCAATCTGAGGAGAGCGCAGAGGATTTGAAAAGTAATCATCATGGTGTTTAGAGTGATCACTAGTGATGGCGACATTATTTCTTCATTCTTCTTCCAATCTTCTTTTCTCGCGCTTCCCGCCTGTGGAACTCCCTTCCACAAGTCTGCTTTCCCGACAGTTACAATCTCCAGGTGTTTAAATGTAGGGTCAATAGACACCTCCTATCACACTAACTCCCAACTATTCTCACAACACTCTCATCTACCCAACCCTCATTCTCGGTATCCTCACCCGCCTATCACCCACCCTCTGTTATTTCCTATATTTAACCATCCTTTCTCCACTCTACGTAGCCCCCTGCACAGTAGTGGCAGTGACATGCCTTGCTCGGGGTGAAACGCTTATAAAAAAAAAAAAAAAAAAAAAAAAAAAAAAGGCCTCAGACTAAGCACAGAAGCCTACATCAAGTGCCTTCAGGAGGTAGTGCTTCCCTAGATCAAGAAGTGGCTACTGAAAGATCCTGTGTCTGGCAACAGGACTCTGTACTATGTGACACAAGCAAGAGAACCCAGTCATAGCCATCATACAATTTTTGCAACCACATCACCCCTTATATCTGGCTACTTAACTCTTTAGATTGCAGCCTTCTTGATTGTTATATATGGGGTGCCGTCGAGTGAAAGATCAACAAAACTCATTGTAACACTAAAGATGTACTGAAGGCAAGGATTATGGTAGCATTCACCAAAATTAAACAGGGATATGTTCCAGAAGAGATGCAGGAGACTGTAGTTGAAGCCATACTGCAATTTTTATTGAATAAATTGACTCTTTAGTAATTCAAGATACTTTTGTGCAATTTTGATAAATATATCTGTTAAAATGAAATATCAGTGTTATTTTCAATTTTGTGTAATTTAGATGACAATTCATCTATTGCACCGTCTATGTTAACAAAGTCTGTCAACAGGACTCTGCACTATGTGACACAAGCAAGAGAACCCAGTCATGGCCATCATACAATTTTTGCAACCACATCACCCCTTATATCTGGCTACTTAACTCTTTAGATTGCAGACTTCTTGATTGTTATATATGGGGTGCCGTCGAGCGAAAGATCAACAAAACTCATTGTAACACTAAAGATGAACTGAAGGTAATGATTATGGCAGCATTCACCAACTTAAAAAGGAGACTGTCCGGAAGAGTCAGTCAGCTAATATGAAGAAAAAACAAGGTTTACTTCTTTTATTTTTTAATCGTATTACCCTGAGCAAGACGGAAATGCCACTGATGTGCAGGGGGCTACATAAGAGTAAAAAGATTAATTAGAAAAGAGTGAAGAGGAAGACAAACCAGTTAAAAAGGAGCAAAAGAAGGATGGTAATACAGGTGTGATGACAGTTGCAAAGGTGGAGAGAAAGAAAAGGGATATACAGGGTGGTGAAAGAACTAGAGTCAAGTGGTTAATAGATGAGTATTGACATTGCATTTAAATTCCTGGAGGTTGTAGCCATCAGGAAAGCAAGAATATGGAAGTGAGTTCCACAGGTGGGAAGTGCGAGAGAAGAAGCTGAAGGAGGAGAACTGTCGTTTGCATTTGGTTAATCTAACTGTGAATGGGTGGTACCCAGTTGTCAATCTGGTTGCATGAGTAAACACCTGTTGCAGAGGCACCAGTGACTTAAGTTTGTTGGAAATTCATTTTCAAACATTTCACATATTTTACACCATTTTTATTTTTCAAAATAGCTTGTAAAATATGTTTTTGTTTTTGCCACTAATTCCCTTGTTAGATTTTCGTTAATTTTACCTGTAAAATTCTAACAGCTGTTATAGCTTTTGAAAAACTCAGAAGTTGCTAAGTCAAATCTGGGCTGTTTGGCCATCAACAGACTCAAGTAATATGCCTTAAAACTTTGTATGTAAAGAATCTGTTATTCGGAATGTAAAGATAACACAATACACATACTCGTTCAATATTTTCTTACTGCTGACTGAGTAATCCCATAGAAGAGTGTCTGTTCATATGTATACTAAGGTAGTGCTGCCCGAGAAGACACTATATATGACAAAAAGACTCTGCACCATGACACACAAGCAAGAGAACCCAGTCATGGCCGTCATACAACTTTTGCAACCCCATCACCCCTTATATCTGACCACCTAACTCTCCAGACAAATACCCCTTGATTATTATGTGTCGGGTGCAATAGAGTGAAAGAACAATGAAACTCTTTATATCATCAAAAATGTACTGAAGGCAAAGATTATGGTAGCATTCACCAAAATTAAACAGGGATATGTTCCAGAAGAGATGCAGGAGACTGTAGTTGAAGCCATACTGCAATTTTTATTGAATAAATTGACTCTTTAGTAATTCAAGATACTTTTGTGCAATTTTGATAAATATATCTGTTAAAATGAAATATCAGTGTTATTTTCAATTTTGTGTAATTTAGATGACAATTCATCTTTTGCACCGTCTATGTTAACAAAGTCTGGCAACAGGACTCTGCACCATGACACACATGCAAGAGAACCCAGTCATAGCCATCATACAACTTTTGCAACCCCATCACCCCTTATATCTGACCACCTAACTCTCCAGACAAATACCCCTTGATTATTATGTGTGGGGTGCAATAGAGTGAAAGAACAGCAAAACTCTTTATAACATCAAAAATGTACTGAAGGCAAGGATTATGGTAGCATTCACCAAAATTAAACATTATAGATAAAAAATAGTGAATTTATATTGTGTTTTTTTAGTCTTAGCATGAGCAAAACAAATTCACAGATTTAGATGAAAACAGAAGGTCCAAAAATGATGTCAAAATCTGTGAAAATTTTTTATTCTTTAATAGTCAGTTGCACTTAGTTTAATTTGTAATGAATATAAATGCAGGTAGAAAAAAAGGAAATGTTGATATGATAATGAAAATCAAAAAACTCAATGGTTCTCAATCAAGCTTGGTCTCACATCTGGTCAGGGAGGTTTTTGAGATGGTACACACTAGCCTTCCCTAGTATATTATATATTGCTTTTTGCTCAATATCTTTTCATGTTGAAAAGTTTAAGTTTCATATAACAATGAAATGGAATTGTCTCTTAGAAGAAAAAGGTTTGCAATAGAACATCAAGTTAGAGCAAGACAATTACTAAGGTACCTTAGTGCCCCACATGTAATGCTTAAATAAATTAGACTGCAATCTAAGAAATGTAGAAGTAAAGGAACTGTTTAATTAAGTGGTTCATTTTGCCTGGGAAGTAATTTTGTCTAAATGCATATAAATACTTTATTTGCATAGAATATTAAAATAACTAAAGAAAATAATTACTCATAAATTTACTAATTTAAGTTGATTTAGCACTCCCTTCACGCTAAGGATGAAACAAGAAATATATAAATAAGATCCACAAACAACTCTTATTTTTTTCTGACATCAAGTTATGTTAAAAAGAAAATTTCCTACAAACATCATTTTTTTGTTAAATTTCTTCAAAAAGTTGCTGATAATTGTACTTTTTCATTAAACGTAGAGAATTTAATAAAAAATATAACTTGCCATTTTAAAAAAATAAATCATATCAATTCATTTTGTATGTATTCTGAAACAGAGAAATTATATCAAATTCTTTGCTTATAATGGTAATATTAGCTATTTCCTTATAAGGAAACATTTAGTATTGATTGACCAAGCAGTACAACTTTTGATTAAAATTTATAAAACCTCTTTCTTGAAACAATTTTTCAGGAAAATAGATTTCTCAAGTCAACTGTTACTGTTCTTTCCAGTACTGATAGTAGATGTTATCATTCTTTTAAGTATTTCTGGGGGTTTCCTTCCTAACTTCTTCTTTGATGTTGTGTGGAAAGTCAACATTTTTTTTGTCATGATCCTCTCATTAAGTTACATGCAATATCCATTGTAGTTTTTGCTGTTGTTGAAAGTCTACAAATAATGTGTTTTTCTTTCTCATCTGGTACATTTCTTTATTAATGATTCTGTAGCTGCAATGCACAATGTCTGAAGAAAGATAGTTCTTGCTATGGCCTTCAGGTTTCATTCACTTGAAACCATTTTTAAATAGTGATTTGAAAAATCAGTTGTTTGCAGTTGATACTTTAGATATCTCTGAACAAGTTTGGCACTATGCATGACATTCATAAGAATGTCTTAACTTGACAAGGCTATTTAAAAAGATGAATCATGTTTTTGGATTTAATATTTATTTTTTCCTTTTAGCAATTTTTTGTGTTGGCCAAAACTACTCCTAATGTAGTTTATTTTATGTTCAATTCCCATATCTCCTTCATTCCTGTAGAATAACACTTGTGGGTCTCGGCTAGCATCCAATAATAAAGCGTACTGTAACTGATACAGTCCCCAAAAAAATGCTAAAAATCAAGCTGGTTTATATAGAGAAATACTTCCACGCATTTACCAGCAGCCAATCACAGCCCATACAATGGACTTGCCCACTTGGTCATAATGAGATGCTTCAGTGCACCATAAATAGCTCTCCTTCTCGAGTTGGATTAGTTGAGCACTGTGTTTGTTTCACAACTGACTGTTGTTTGACAACTTGATCATTGTACTTAGTTTGTTTTAACAGATTCATACATCAAAGTATTTGAATTGTTTACTAACTACTAATTCCACCTCCCGAGTTTTTATGTGCATATTGGTGCAATGGATATCATCTTGGAATGGGAAATTGGAGAGCCAAGTTCAAATTCCAGTTGAATTTGTTACATTCTCTTACGTATAATTACCCTTGAGATAAAATATTAATCTGTCACTTCTCCCTCTAGCCATGGGTTAAATAGCAGAAGAGATTGGGCTCTATAGCCTTGGCTGGCAACCAGTCTACCACAGAGAGTAATGGCAGCCTACAGCAAAAAAAATCTTCTGCACAGTCAGTTTGAGTTTGAGTTTTGTTTAACGGCATATCAACCTCTGTGGGCTGATATGCCCAAAAGGTGGGATTTTAATGTACTACTTTTTAATGCTCGGTTATAGTGAGAAGGTTGATTTAGTCAGATTTTTTAAAAATATTTTGTTTTTATTCTTTATTATTTTAGAAAACTGAAAATGTCTTCTAGTTTTGTATTCAAAAATGTTTTGCTGAGAATATTTTTTACTTCAAAAATGTTGGTAATATTTTTTCCTTCAAAATTGTATATTTTTCTATAAAAGTCTATTTTTATGTATATAGTTCTAGAAAAGTCTATTTTATACTTTCATGTTTTGACCCCAGTTTGGAGGTTAACTATTTGCCCATAGCTTGGAGGTGGTTCTATGCTCCTCACAACCTCTAAATCAGAGGCCTTGTTGCCGGATGCAGTTTATTGTCATACTCAGGATCATACACAGTCAGTCATGTCTCTTTCAAGACATGATGGTTCAAGCGTATATCATATATGGCACTTAACTGACTGAATGTTTATGATGGATTCAGGGTAGAAGTAAGTGATAACATATCTTATCTGGCACAATATTATGAGGAGGTGCTGAAAAATGTCCTCAGCACAAACCACTTCTTAAAATAAATATTTCAATGAGTAAAAGATGCATAATTTAGGAAAAAGTTTCAGCCACTTCCTAAAATAAGTTTTTTTTACTCGTTGAAATATTGATTTTGGGAAGTTTATTGTGATGAGGACTTTTCAGCACCTCCTCACTATTGAATAATAATGAAGAGAGTTCATTTTTCAGCTTGCAGTTCCATACTTATGCTCTCATATTAAAACTAAGCTGCACTCTCTAGCTTATAAGCAGTCAGTCAGTTAAGTGCCATACGTGATACACGCTCATGTCTTGAGAAAACAAGACTGACTGAGCAGAAGATTTTCCCACAGTAGGTTGCCATTACTTTCTGCAGTAGACTGGTTGCCAACCAAGGCTATATAACCTAATCTATTCTGCTATTTCACCCATAGCTGGAGGGAGAAATTACAAATAGATACTTTTCCCAAGGGTATTTTCACATAAGTGAATGCAATGTATTCAACTGGAATTCAAACTCAGCCCTCTGATTTCTAATTCTGAGCCAGTATCCACTGCACCACAATGCCCATCTGTTATAAGCAGGCAGAACTGAATTTCCAGATTAATTTTAGATTTATTTCTTATATAGTTAGTAAGACACACAATGAGGAGAGAGGGTTTGAAGAATTCAACACTCACAGTATATTTTGAATGGAAGAGGGCAAATAGAAACAATGAGTAAACAATCTAATGAGCTTGCATAAAAGGATGAAAGAATCGTGATTGAGAGATGTCTTAAAGGGACAAACATTGCTAAGAGCTACAACAGACTGAAAGTTTTGGAAAGCCATAAAAGCTCATGTTCTGAAGTCATGTTACAAAGATATAAAAAAATTATTATTAAGAGTTTTTCAGTGCAAGAAACATTTTGATAAATTCAGAAGACATCACATTTTAAAGCATCTTTATTACTTGAGCCACTCTTAATAAAGATGTTATTTTAATTTTAAATTTATTTATTAAACACTTGACATTTTATTGATTGCCTATGATTTCATGATTCAAATTCGAATGAGAAATTCATTTCATAGAATGGACAGCGAGAGATCTTTTAACTTTTGCAATTGAAATAATTTACGTATGCCAGATTCATTTTAGATAATCATCTTTTCCAATTTGACAAATGCATAAATCGTCACAAAACATTAAAGTCTTCCAGTATTAATATTTCAATGGGTCATTAAATGTTTTTAAAGATAATGTCATTAGATTAAAGAAGATCATAAATACTTCTCTTTTCATACTGCAATTGTTATTTGTTGTTTTTGCTTTTTGTTTTTCTCTAAAACTTTAATGTTCAACATCAGGTTAATATATTTTTCTATTCTTTTCTTTAAATGTTCTTTATAGGAGATCATGGCTCACACCAGCTTCATTTTTTTTATCATCTGTAAATTGAAAGGACTTCTTGGAAAAAGATAAAATTGTTTTCCATTGCTTTCTCCAGTGATAAATTCTGAGTTGTTCTTCTCATAGACTGGCTACCAACCAAGAGTAGGGAGAGTGGTCTATCCTTCTATTCCATTTGTATGAGGAAAGATACAGATTCATATGTTTTCTTTCATCAGACTCTAGATTAGCATTCTTCTTCTTCTTCCTCTTATTTTTCTATGTGCCCTGTCCTTTCAGGACATAGGCGATCATGGCTTTCCACCTCTCTCTATACCTGGTGGCTCTTAATATGTTTTTACCTGTTACACTTCGCAACCCCCATTCCGTTATCCACTTGATTTTTTTCCTCATCTTTGATGATATTGTCCAGCATTCACTGCCATATTGAAGAACCAACATCACATAGCAATCTAGCACTCTCTTCTTTGTTTCTAGTGAAATTTTCCTGTCTTAGTATTTTACTCAGCTTCTGGAATGCATCCTTCACCATTCCAATTCACCTTTGGTTCTTTGTGTCACACTTTCCATCTTCTATTTCAAAATAAAAAATGAGGAGCCTTACCAAATAACATAAACTGTGTCATTTGAAAATTTAAAAACTGTAACAATTAATATGAGTAACACCTGTAACTAGAAGAGAAAATAATGATATAATGAAGATGTTGGCTGTAAATTTTGTGTGTTATCTATTATATTGAAAAAATTAAAACAAAAAAAGCTTTATAAAAAACAAAATAAAACATCACTTGAACACTTTCGAACAAAAGAGCCATCAGGGATAGGAAGCAGTGCAGAACCAATATTCACTACATTCTATTGAACAGGTGAAGAGGCTCATCCCTTGTTCCCTTTTTAGGATGTGATTTCTAGCTTTCTCTATTCCAGTCTTTTCACTCTTCTCTTTATTTTTTCCAATTGGAGTAGATAGACTAAACTATTGCCCAGTTCACACTCCACCCACGTCTATTGAACAGGCGATGAGGCTCATCCCTTGTTCCCTGTCTAGGATGTGGTTTCCGGCTTTCTCTTTTCCAATCTTTTCACTCTTACGTAGCCCCCTGCACATCAGTGGCGTTACCGCCTTGCTCGGTGTGATATGATTAAAAAAAAAAAATTTCTAAAAGAACATGGCACATAGTAATTGAAGAAGAAGATATGGAAAATTTTTTGTGTTTTTTTTTTGTTTTTTTTTGTAAAAATTGTCACTATGAAATGTGATGAAGCCATTTCTGATGTAAGGTCTTTAGTTTGGTTCTGGAAGGAAATAGGTATACAACAGAAATCCAAGAAAGAAGAAGAAGAAAAAATAATGATAAATATAAACATGGTTGAAATTACAATGAGAATAATGTGTTTTTTTTAACCTTCTGGTGCACAGGGCATTATGTGATAGTATAGTGGGAAGGAAGAAGAACAAGATACAAGGGTTGGCATAGAAAGTATAAGAAAAAGATGGGAATTGATATTGCACTTAAACTTTTGCAGATTGTAGCTATCAGGGAAGCAAGTGTACAGAAGGGAGCTCCACAAACGGGAAGTGTGGGGGTAGGGAAAAACAGCTTGAGTAGAAGTAGTGCCTACATTTAACAGTTTTGACTGTAAAAGAGTTGTCAATCTAGTTGCCAATCTAGCAGCCTGAGTAAATTCATGTAGAGGGGTCATCAAAAAGATAAGTTAAAATATCAATAGATTTTATTCTATTATTATTATTATTATTATTATTTTACTGCTTAATCACATGAATAGCCACAAGGTCAGTCAGTTAAATGCCATACATGATGCACACTTGGGCGATCATGTCTCAAAGAAGAAATGACTGACTGGGCAGAAGATTATCCCGCAGTAGGTTGCCACTGCTTTCTGCAGTAGACTGGTTGCCAGCCAAGGCTATAGAACCCAATCTATCCTATTATTTAACCTATAACTGGAGGGAAAAGACGGATTAATACCTTTCCCAAAGGTATTTGTGAGTAAGTGAATGCAAGGAATTCAACTGGAATTCGAACTCAGCTCCCCAATTTCTTGTTCCAAATCAACATCCATTGCACCACAATGCACAAGGTAATTGTCTCTAATACACATAGACTTGAAATTGTTGCTTAAATTTAAACATGGTCTGAAATCAGAAAAGGGATGAAGCTGCAAAAATGTTTTATCAACACTTGTCAAAAAATAAAATCCTTACATTTGCCTTGATAACTCTCTCAGACGATGAAACACATCTGCTAAGATAAGTTTTTCTTTTGTCATTATTCATATCGTCCTTTTAAAAATATATTCTTTCTGAAAATTTTACACATTTATGTATAATGACAGAACGAGGATTGCATGATGTAACAGGAGAAGGTGTGCTCAGAGCCAACAGGGATAGGGAAATGTGGAAGGCCATGATCACTTACGTCCTGAATTGGACAAAGCACATAGAAGAAGAAATAATTAAATTGAAAATATTTGGGAACTTATGCTTTCTTTATATCCATGAATTCATGTTTATAGAATAAAAAAATATGCACTTTTTGGTTTATTTTAATCATTTCACATCAAGCAAGGCAAGACTGCCACAAGTGAGCAGGAGGTTACTGTGAGAGAAAAGATTGGTTGCAGGAAGTATTGAAGAAAGGATAAAAGATGAACGGGATTTAGGAAGATAAAAGATGGAAATTGACATTGTATTTAAATTTTTGAAGATTGTAGCTATCACGGAAGCAAGTGAATGGCAGGGAGTTTCACAGGAGGGAAATGTGAGAAAAGTAACTCTTGTAATAGAAGTAACAGAGTTGCTTTTAACTATGGAATCTGGATGTTAATCTAGCAGCATGCTTAAATTCTTGTGGTCAGAGGGCCAGGGAAAAAAGCTTGTCAGTATAGTTGCTGTGAGAATATTTGTAGAAAAAAACAGAGTAACTGAAATCACTACCAAGTCAGGATTGTGACATTGCTGATTCTCTGTATTTTGCCCCAAACCTTGAGATGAATATCAGGAACCCCTGACAAGATATAGCAACAGTATTCAATAATAATTTTAATTATCCTCATGCTGTGAATATTTTTATATTTTGTTTTGCAAAAGTAATGCAAATAAAATTAAACAAGCCAAAGATATATATATATATACATATATATATATATATATATATATATATACTAGCAGTATAGCCAGGCATTGCTCAGGTGTAATAAAAGCTTTAAAACTAATCCATGGTCCTGGAGCTCAGACTCTTTGGACGTTGACATGAAAGACTAAAAAGCAATAGTTGTTTCCAGTTAAAGTGAAACCGTAGACTGAAAAAAAAATAAATGGATGTAAGTCAAGATTTGATTTCCTGGTATCGATATCAAATAAGTTTTTTTCGTTGTAAACTGACTTTTGAAGGCTAAATAAGTCCTCTGAGTAAATAGTATCATGGCTGAGACTAAGAACTACAATTATACCTACTTAGAGCCAAACCCAAAGCAAATACTAAAATAAAAGGGCTGAAAAAAAATACAAACATACAGGCAGATAAACAGATGCACACACAAACATCTTGCCTTTTATATATATATATATTATTGATTTTCTGCACTATTGTAAGAACTGCAACCTCAAAATTTCTGAATATCGTTTCTTATGTCTTTGTCTATGAGTGTATCAAATTTGATTAAAATCCGACCACTCCTTCTATAACCCGATTTTTTCGATTATCGATTTTCAATATTTATTGGGGGTACCTTGACACAAAACCTAGCTAAGAACACTCGCAGATGCTTATAGTACAACTGTGTAAATTTTCAAGAAAATCGGTTCAGCCGTTTCGAAGTTTATAGGTAATGGACACACGCACACACTCATACACAAACAAAGTTCCATTTATAGATAAGTTTAGATTTAGATAACTGCATACTTGTTATTTGAGTACACAAATATGCCGGTAGTGCAATGGATAGACACTTGTAATGAGAAATTGTAGAACTTCTTTCAATTTTTAGCCATGTCCCTTAGATTCATTTCTTGGAAAAAGTATGAATCCAGCTACTCCTCCCAGATATGGGATAAATAGTAGAGCTTGTATCTGGAAAAATCATTGTTATTCTCAAAAAAGTTAAAAAACATACATGAAAAAATTGGTCAGTTACTCTAGTAGTATTATTTCAGTCATGTCAAATTCCAAGTTTCATGAGAGCATTATTGCAACATCTTCACTCTTCAAGGTCATTTGGTTTTCCTTTCCAAAAACTAAATAACACTATTTTAATAGTATATATACATATGTCAGATTAAATAAATTGCAAACACTATGTTTGCTTATTTTTAATAAAATCCGTTCATACTCACGGATAACCTTTCATGTCTTGCTTTCCTGATGGCTAAAACCTCCAGGAATTTAAATACAATGTCAATACTCATCTTTTAACCACTTGACACTAGTTCTTTTTTCACCACTCTGTATATCCTTTCCTTTCTCTCCACCTTTGCAACTGTCATCACACCTGTATTCCCATCCTTCTCTTGCAACTTTCTAACTGGTTCGTCTTTCTCTTCACTCTCTTCTTCTATCTACTCTTTTTACTCTTATGTAGCCCCCTGCACTTCAGTGGTGTTACCGCCTTGCTTGGGGTGATATGATTGAAAAAAAAAAATTACAATTAAAAGATGTCAGAAATGAGCTGTAACGTATTTCTTGTTTCTGTTTGTTGAGAGTTGTTAGGTTATCATTAGTTACTTCAATCTGCCTTTTCACAAGGTTTCATTTAAATTGCCAGGTAATATTGTTACGATGAGCTGCTGGATTATATAAGCTACAACTCATTTCTGACATCTTTTGATTATAATACATGAAAGATTATCTGTGAGGATGAACAGATTTTATTAAAAATAAGCAAACAAAGTGTTTGCAATTTATTTAATCTGACATGTTTAAAAAAAATTTGCTGCCTGTCTGTGGATGACTATTTATGCTCTCACACCATGATTGAGCACTTTGGAAGAATGGTAGACTTTGAAAAACAGTAGGTACTATAGTATCTATGCATCTTTCATTCAGCAGTGAATTAGAACACTCTCAGCTATTGAGCGTGTATAATGATAATATACATGCTAAAAAGTCTGCCTCCTTTTACCGAGCGCCCATAGCTCAGAGGTAGAATTGCTGACTGACGCCAATTCGGTCGGGTTTCAATCCTGGGTTAAAAAGCAATCGGAATCTAACCGTACTGATAAACTGTGATATAGTGAAACAGATCTGTCTGCGGATGACTATATATATATATAATTTTACAAAAAGAGAAGAGAAAGACTATTTTGTTATAGCCAACTCATTTCATCTACTGACTGACTTTAAAAGTTTGTCAGTGGACAGAACACATCATCTGAAACAAAATATAGTTTTCCTGTTGTCTCTTTTTTAATCATACTGTTCTACATAGATTATTTAAGAATATTTACAAATATATATATATATATATATGTGTGTGTGTGTGTGTAAATTAAATACCATTAAGTGAAACTGATATTGATGAGAATGTCTAGGTAATTATTATCTGAAATTATATCCAGTTGTTTTTTTCACATTAGGGAAAGTAATATTAATAAGTCTTTATCCATTCGAAATTTAGATGCCAATGCAGCTAAACAATTGGGGAGATTAATGTCCCAAGAGTTTTTTTTTAATAAAAATGATATCAAGTTAATTGAAATCTAAAATGTATTTTTAGAATCTTATTCTCTGTGCCATGAACGTGGGTGATCATGTCTCTCCACGACCTCCTATCACTTGTGGCACTTAGCACCATTTATTCCATTAACAAGACATCCAAGCCCTGTTCCAACATCCATTTACACAAGCTTGTCAGGTAGGTAGCCCACTAACTTTCCCTGCCTCGTTTTTACTCAACATGCCCTGTCAGAGTTATGTTCTCTAAGCTCTCTTTCCTCATTATGTGTTCAAGAAATTTCAGTGATCTTGTTCTTATTTGAAGTATAAATATTCTTTTTGTTACTATTTTCCTTAAGACTTAAAGCTTACTTGCTCCATCCAAGAAATCTTTTTGTAGAACCACATTTTTGTTTTGCTAAAAGTTTTCTCTTCATCTGTAAGAAAATTATTAAGTATTCCCTGCCCTACAAGAGGATTAATATTACATAACAGCTGAGCACTGTTTTCTTTATTTCTAATAAAATTTTTCTTATTTCTTAATAGTTTGCTTAGCTTTTGAAATGCATCTTTTGGTAATCCAATGCCTGTTCAGATTTCAGTTTCACATTTTTCATCCTCTGTTAAAACACTTCCCAGATATTTAAATTTTTCTGATTGTTTGCTATTGACATCTCCAACTCATAGTGTAAGAGGTTAAAAAGTCTAGAGTTGAAAGAAAATGAAAATGAAGATGCAGAGACAATGGTCACTTCCTATTGTAATTGAAATAAAGTAATTGAAGAAAAGTGAAACAAAGTGAGTATAGCACTAGAAAATATATATTGCAATTAGCTTTTTTACTGCATTGTTTTGGCTTCTGTTTTTCTCACAACTTCCTTGTTGTTCACATGTTATATCCATGGTATTCTCTGCATCCTTCTGTACATCTACATCTATGACACTCTTCATGTTATAGAAATTGTTCAGTATTCACTGCCAGAAGGATGGATATTATATAGAAGTTCAGCACTCTTTTTCTTTGTTTCTATTACAGGTTGCCGGGGTGGGGGTGGGGCTAAAATCAAGCAGGTGCAAAAATTTAAATGCCTTGAAAGTGTTCTAACTGAGGACAGAAAGCATGACACTGAGATTTGTGGGTATATTGGGTTAGCCAAGAATGCATTCCAAAAGTTAAGCAAAGTATTGAGGAACAGGAAAACTTTGTTAGAAACAAAGAAAATATTGCTGGAGTGTTGTATGATGTCTGTCTTTCTATATAGCAGCAAATGCTGGACAATCTCATCAAAGATAAAGTAAAGATATGAAGCAACCAAAATTTACTTCTACAGAAGGCTGCTTAGGATAGCATGGGCCAAACATGCAATCATCAACAAAGTTTGAGAGAATGGAAATGAAATGAAAATAAAACTTATATTTAGCATCAGGAAAAAACAGCTGAAGTGTCTGGGACACGTAATGAGGAAGGAAGGCTTGGAGAATCTGATACTCACAGGAGGATAGAGAGAAACAGAGACATGGGAAAGCAACATGACATACTTGAGGAGCTTGAGCAAGTAGATGGCAGATCAGGAGAGAGAGAAATATTAAGAGTAAAGGTGTTAAGAGTTACAAGGGATAGGAGGGTGTGAAGGGCCATGATCTTGAAGAGACAAGGTACATAAAATAAGAAGGAAATTTTCCTGTTTCTTAACTTACAGTCTTATCACAATATTGTATGATCAATAAAGTTAAGCAGCATCAAGCCTGGTCAGGATCTAAAAGAGTGACTACTTGAGGTTACAAGATGCTGTGAGCTTAGATGTGCTGATGGTGTAATAGATAATGACTCAGAAATAGAATTCAGAGTACCAAGTTCCAATTCCAGTCAGGTTCATTATATTCATTTATGCACAAATACCCTTAGGAAAAGTATGAGTCCATATCTCCTCCCATCATCATCATCATCATTTATCCACCACACCCAACTTTTTGTTGCTGTTTCTGTAACAAACTGTTTTTACAGGGCAGGGTTGTTAGCCCTGCACCCAACCCACAAACCTGTAGGACTGGTGAACCATTCTTGGGTCTTATGTTTACAGCACCTGGTATTCCCAAATAGTCACCTATTAAGTACTGACCAGGCTCAATGTTGCTTGACTTCGGTGATTGGACGGGAACCGGTGTATTCAACACGATATAGCCGTAGACATATCTCCTCCCAGCTATACATTAATTAGTCGGACTTATATCAGTAAATCCTTGTTATTCCCCCCAAATTCTTACAATCTAAAATATTTTGTGGTTTTAAATAATGTGCAATGAGGTGATAATCCATATTTATTTATTTTTCTGTACATGCTTCATTTTGATGTCTCCAATTTGCAGCTTGACTACAGGCACTTTCACACCGATGGGATGTGGCTTCCCTCTGTCTCTTCTACAAATTTTTTCATGGTTTCGGCTCGAACAAGCTTAGCTCCCTGGTGCCACCTCTACAAGAATTTACTCTAGCAACCAGACAGGCAACAAGGTCTTACTCTTTTACAGCAAAAAAAAAAAAAATATGCTACCATCACTTCTACTATACAGCTTCTTTTCTCACACTTTCCACTTGTGGCACCCCCATTTTGTATACTTGCTTCTTTGATAACTACAATCTCCAATTGTTTAAATGCATTGTCAATCATCATCTCTTATCTCTTTGACTCCCATACTTCTTTTATCCTTTCCTGAATCTTGTTGTTCTACCTTTTTTTATCGACTCTCATGCAACTCACTTCATTCCAGTATTTCCATCTTTCTCTTGTACCTTCTCTGACACCCCCTGTAACTGGTTATTCTTCAGTCCCTCTTTCTCTTCACTCTCCTTTTATGTAATCCTTCCCTCTCCCCTTATGTAGCCCCCTGTGTACCAGTGGCAGTACTGCTTTGCGTGGAGAGAAATGCTTAAAAAATCCTTACAATTGATAGATTGTTCTTTCATCTTGTTTTTATTTACTATTCTGTCTAGGAGTTCCTGCATTTTTCTCTCTGTATCTACTATCCATACTATGCAATCTGCACATATTATATTATTAAAAATTATACCCATGAACAATAAATCCTGATAGGATTTCTATTTTTTACGATCACCTTGCTGTATAGAAAACTCATTGATTACCAAGTCATCATACAGACAATTTCATACAATTGGCTATAACATATTTTATTTCCCTTGGAACAAACTCAATACACAGAATACAAAAGTAGTTGAATGAAGGTGTATACATATAGGGATTTCCTTATAGTACATATATATGTATGATATTTCTATGAAAGATCATGATAGACTTAAACTTGAAAGAGTTTTTTATCTGTTAGTTTGGTATAATTATTACATATACCTGTATGTTGTCAAGCCAGTTGTATCAATGTTTACTGAAAACTGGAAAGACCCTTAGAGAGGAAGCAAGATGTGTTATCTTTAAGGTACCCCATAGATTAAACAGACAGAAAGACTTTAACATACTTTTCTTATATACTGCTTCAGCAATGTCAGCTAGCAGTCATTAGTAAGAGTTCTTCAACAGGAAAATGGGGTAATCACAGATAGTGCAACTAAAACATGGTTGTTCTGTCAGTATCCCAAATCAGTGTAAAAGATGAGTGATTAGTGTGCAGCTGACAACACCATCATAAAAAAACAAAAAACAACAAAAACAAATCTGCTACTGAAACACTAAATGCCTCCACAGGGACTAATGATGATAGTACCTTTTATTGGTAATGTGTATGCCAGATGGTAATCATACTTTTTTCTTGACTTTTATATTACTTATTTTTTCTTTTTAATGTTTGTTTTTAATATTTGATCAAAAATTGCAGAACATTAAGCAAAGATAATTGTATAACCCAGAAATTAAATTAAAAGATTGAACTAAGATATATAGGATCTTGTTTAATAAACAATTGAGTAAGTTTTAAATTACAAAAAGATGTAAAAATGATGTGATAAGAAAAAATATTTACATTAAAATCAAGGGAGATTACTTTCTATACAATTTTTTTGCATTAAAATATTATGCAGTGTTCAGGGGGAATTCTGTGTGATACTTTGTTTCACAAAGAGGCAATTCTTGAGAAAAGGCTGTTTTTGTGGAAATTCTTTCTTATGAATGTAGCATGGTATGTCTTAGCCGTAAAGGTCTGAACTAGTAGAAATAAGTGTAGAGCTCATTTGAACATTTACCATGATAAAGTATCAGTAGTCTTGCAAAATTGTTTATTTGGAAAAATTGCTGCTTAGTGGAGAATAAATCTCTGTGCACAAGATCATGGCTCTCCACAATTTTCTATTACTACCCACAAAATCATGTAAACAATTTTTAACTTTATCAAGTGATTATTTTATAAAAACACATTTATACACAAAATGATTTTTATAACACATTTATAGAAAATTTTATACAAAAATGTGTACATCAGTTGATTATAACTTTAACATTACTCAGATACTCTATCAGGAGTATTGACTTCTGCATTGGCAATGATATGATCTTAACAGTCAGAGAAAAGCCAGTGACGAGCTTTGGAAGGCTGTATGAAATTCTATTGACTGATTAGAACTGAAGTAAAGAGGTGCAGAAAGTGGCAATAGATGGACTTGAATTCATTGCCGCAGTAAAGTGAAAACTTGGTGCTACCAGGTTAGAAATTAGGATTAAGTAATTCTGGCCAAGATAAGGCAACAATATTTTATTTTTTATCAAATGTGTTTCTTGGAAAGATGAAGCATAATAGAAAGGGTAACTAATTTATACTAAATTTCAAGATTGTTTATAATAACAGTAAAATGGTTCCTTCAAACTGATGGTAAGCTAGTCTAATTAATGGAACAAAGGATTATTATATTTGTTCCACAAACTTGTTTATCTTTTTATATACACCATATGTGATCATGGCTCTCTACAACTTCTTATCTTTTGTGACTTTTAGCAATTTTTCTCCTTTTGCTAAGGTTCCACCACCCCTGTTGTAGCCTCCATTCACACGATCTCTTCACATAAGTGGCCAACTGCCTTCCCCTCTCTCCCCACCTCTCAGTAAGCCCCTTGAGGGTTACGTTTTCTAAGCCTCTCTTTCTCATCATGTATCCAAGGTATTCCAGCTGCCTTTTCCTGATTTTTGTTTCCATTGCCTTTTGCATTACAACTTCCTTGTTGCTTACTCTTTCCATCTATAGAATTTTCCCTTTCTTAAAGAACCACATTTCTGCTGCCTCCAGTTTTCTCATCTGTGGAAAGATTGTATAGAATTTAACCATATAAGAAGTTGGATATTAGATAAGAATCTAGAATGATTTTCTTTGTTTCTAATGAAATTCTTTCTTTTCTCAGCTTAGCTTTTGGCATACATTTTTTCACTAGACAAATGTATGTTCGGATCTCAGTTGGAATATATAACCAAGAAATATTTATTTTAAAAGCTTTGTTGCTAATAAGATTTTATTGATATTCAAATTAAACTATTTTCATTAATAGTGATTAATTAATGATAATATTGAACATTTTCTTACAAAGAAACATTTGGCATTCATATGACTGAGCAGCCAGTAGTGCTTTCAGTTGAAATAAAAACAAAATAAATTTCCTTTTGTATTAGTAAATTTTCACTGAAGAAATACTATGAAAAGCACAAAATATTTTTTCTTGTTTGGACAAAAAGGAGAAATTCTAGTGTTACATTTAATGGTTACAAATGATAATTGTTACTCCATATAAAGAAAATAGGTAGATATCTCCCCTGCCAATATCATAAACAATTTTTTCTTTGTTATGTCATGACTATCCTTCAATATGGCAGTGAATGCTGAACAATCTCATCAAAGATGAAGGAAATATTTGAAGCAACTGAAATCTGGTTCTACAGAAGAATGCTGGGGATACCATAGACCAAACATGTAAGCAAATGACAAGGTTTTGGAGAGGATGGAAACAAAAAGAAAACTGATACTTAACATCAGAAAAAGACAGCCGAAGTTTCTCGGACATATTATGAGGAAGGAGGGCTTGGAGAATCTGATACTCACAGGACAGATGGAGGGGAAAGACAGACAGGGGAAAGCAATGTGTGACATATATGATGAGCCTGAGCAGATTTTTGGCAGAGCAGGGTTTGGTAGGGGTAACAAGAAAAAGGGTGCTAAGAGCTACAAGGGATAGCAATTACCTACATCCTAGTGACATTAGTGAACAACATCATTCCAAAGGAAAATGCATGCTCAAAGAAAAATGAATGGATCACCTAAGAGATTCTTGGCCTGATGCAAAAGAGACAGAAAATGACACCAAGATATGGAATGCTATACAAGAGACTACACAAGGAAATATGGAGCAAATGTAAACAGGCTAAAGAAAGATGACTCGATGACAAATGCACCGAATAAAAGAGACTGAGCACAACCAATAATGGAGACATGCATAAAAAACAAAGGAACTAACAGGGCAAAGGACATGCCCAGCAACAGGATGTATAAAAGCAAAAGATGGCACACTGATATTAGAAAAAGAAAAATAGTTCAGAGATGGGATGAGTATATTGGGGATCTATTCCACGACGAGAGAGCAACCAGCAATGCACAAAATTACAGATGAACCAGAAATATTAAAAACCCAAATGGGATCAGCAATGGCCAAATTGAAGAGAAACAATTCAGTGGGACCAAATGGGATTGTAATAGATTCAAAAGCTTTGGCATAGACAGACTAAAAGAAATAATAAACGAAATCTACAACAGCAACAATATACTGTGGGAACTAAGCAGGTCAATCTTCATAAGACTACCTAAGAAGCAAGGAATATAAGCTCCACTGAACAATCAGTTTGATGAGTCACATAACAAAACTCATCATCCGGATTCTGATGAACAGAGCATACAACAGAATCAGCTCAGAGATAAGACAAAAACAATGTGGGTTCATTAAAGATACTGGAATGACGAATGCAATATTTATGCTCACAATGCTATCTGAATGAGCAATACAAATGCAGACAGACCATTATCTGTACTTTATAGACTATGCAAAAGTGTTTGACAAAGTTTGACACAAGGACTTGATAGAGATGCTTGACAACCTCAAGATTTTCAGAAAAGACATTAGGATAATGATGAATCTATATTGGTAGCAAACCGTTTGTGTACGAATAGAAAGTGAACTCAGTAAGTATGCAAAAATAAAAAGGGGCGTAAGACTAGGATGTGTTTTCTCACTAGAACTTTTCAACATATACAGCAAAGCAAATATGAGAGAAATAAAAGCCTTGCTGGGATTCGTCATTGGCAGCCACAATCTCCACAATATCAGATATGCAGATGATACAATGCTGATAGCAGACATGGAAAGAATACTGGATGTATGGTCATCAGCAAAAAGAGGAGCCCAATATGCCAACTACAAGTTGAAGAAACTAAAATAAAACAAGTAAAAAATTCAAATACCTGGGAAAAATTTTGACAGTGGATGAAAAGTGCGACATGGAGATCCAAAGAGACATTGGCATGGCCAAAGACGCATTTCAGAAGCCAGCCAGAGTACTAAAAGACAGGAAAATCTCCTTTAAAAACAAAAACTAGTGCTGGATTGCTACGTGATATCTGTCCTTCTGTATGGAAGTAAATGCTGGATCTTATCAAAGATGAAGGAGAGGCTTGAGGCAGCAGAAATGTGGTTTTACAGAAGGATGCTGAGGATTCCATGGAAGGAGCCCATGTGCATTGATGAGGTGTTGGAAAGGATGCTAATGAGAAGAAAACTCATACTAAATATCAGGAAGAGACAAATAGGGTTCCTGAGACATGTAATGAGTAAGGAAGGCCTAGAGAACTTAATACTCACAGATTGGATAAATGGAAGAAGAGACAAGGGAAAGCAGTGCAAGACATACTTGTTAGGTCTGGGGAAATGGATGGCGGAGCGGGGCTTAGAGATACCAAGAGAAAAAATATTGAGAGCGCCAAGAGACAGAGCCAAGTGGAAGTCCATGATTGCCTACGTCCTGAAAGGACATGGCATCTGAAGAAGAAGAAGAATGTGACACAGTGCATAGAAGAAGTTTTCCTTTGGGTTCATTAAATATGCATACCAAATTTTAGGTCTCTACATCAATTGTCTGTGTATAGCAAACAAACGCGTCTCAGTTATAAATATACATATACAATCTATAAGTCTCTGTGTGTGTGTGTTTAATAATAAAATTAGAAAAATATTTGTAAAATGCTAAAATGTATTAGATTGTAATATCTTTCCTCAGCAACCTTAGAATGGAAAATACTTTCTTTAGGTCATCACATGATTTTATTCAAATAGTACATTCAGTTTTCAACCTGTAGTTAAAAAAAAACATAATAATTACCCATAAATTAATGGAGATATTTCTTAAAATTTCAACCATTTTCAAAGTAAAGAAGATTTCACTGCTATAAAAATCATAGCACTGAACTTTCTTCACTAATTTATTTTATATTATATCTTGAAAATAAATTTGCCTGAGGGAAAAATTCTTTATTGCATGTTTCAGGTTTTCTCTTTTTTCCTAGCTCTGTTATTAGTATCCATGACATTCAAGTTTTACTCTCTTTTATACTGTTTTTTTTTTAATATTTTGGTTGTTATAGTACCTTATTTTTAGTTATTACTTGATGGTTAGGTAGAACTGTCTGGCAGATTTAAAATTGTGTCTCTTAAGTACTAAAAGAAAAAAAATAAACTTGATTTTCTTTTTGTCACCTCAAATTTTGCCATAATTTTCAGCTAGAAACTTTGCTTTTATCTAATCATGAAAATTATGGCAAAATTATGACATGTATTTTAGAGGAAAAAAAATTCATACTATTAAAATCTTTGATCAAACTAAGTAATATTTTATAAACATTATCTTTCTTTTTTTCTTCTATGTGCTTGTGTATCTTCAGGTCATTAGCAATCATGGTCCTCGACAACTTTTTCTGTAGCTTTTAGTAACATTTACCATTTTTATCATCATCCTGACCCCTATTCTGCCATTCATTCACATAAGCTCATTATATGAATGGAATCTCCCAGATTATTATTTAAACCACTTACCAATTTGCCCTGGTGGTTTTTTGGTTAGTCAGACCCAACTTCTATTCTAGTTGAGTACTTGCTGGTTTTTCCACAAGATTTTTACATGTATGTAACCCCTTACCTTTCCTGTCCCTCTTGACTTTTATGTTTCCTTTGAATGTTAAATTCTCTAAGCCCTCTTTCTTCATCATATGTCATAGAAATTTCTCCTCTCTTTTTATGATTCTAAGTGTAAATATCTTTTTTGTTTCCATTTTTCAACTCCCCAGCTATGGGTGAAATATTAGAAACTGTATTTAGAAAAATCATTGATACGTTTCAAAAATTGTTTACTGAATATTGACTCATAAAAATAATTATTCTTACTATTCAAAATATGTTTAAGCTTTGCATAAGCAACAAAGATGTGATAAACCATAAAAAAAAGAGTTGTTTCCAGTTTACCAATGTCTATTCTAAATAGCTTATTTTGTTATTTTTTTAAAACACTCTGTTCTTGTTTCATTTGCAACAACAAAATCTCAGGCATTCTAAGGTTTGTAAGTATCATTCTATGTCAGTATCAACAATTTTTTAAAATTGCAATTGACTAGAAAATAAAATAAAATGATTTCCTTTAGATGGAAATCAATCAGTTAACTAAACAAGCTGTTCTTTTTGTTGTTTGTCTTTTTTGATAAATACATGTGCAGGATTATTTTCATGTTTTAGCCATTTTCACTGCAATCCGATTATGAGAAAGCCTTAAATTATTTTTGTTCTTCTAAAGACCTTCATTCCAATGTTTATTTCATGCACACATCTAAAGTTTATCTATCTTGATATTATTATTCATTGGGGAAATAAGTACTGAACACACATGGCAAAAACAGCTTACTGCATATAAAAATGATATAGTTTTCATATTTACAGTAGTAAATATGAGTAAAAAGAATTTCAAGATAGTTTTCTGGGCACTGATATAAAGCAAAAAGTTGTTTTGGGTTTTTTATTTCTGAAAGGTGAAAGTACTGCAAACATTCACAGGAAGTTACTGAATATTCAATAATAGACTGCATTTGATATAAGGCGTAAGTAAGGAGATGAATCAGTATAGTTAATGGTAATTCTAGAGAAAAATTAAAATGTGATTTGTGGTAAAAGAACAACTGCTGTTGGAAATGAGGATAAGAATCACTATTGCAAAACTCTTTGAAAGCCTCCAGGTGAGTCATGACAGTGTCTACAGGTTAATACAGTTTCTCTTTTTAAAAAAGTCTGTGCTAAAAAAGAAGCTGAAAGGGTTGCTGTAATAGAGCTTCTGACACCTTTCTAAGCAATATAATCACAAGAGACAGATCTGAGATCATTTCTATAAGTCAGAAAGATAAAGATCAAAGGAGATCCACCTAGAAAGAAGTTTAAGCCACCATGCCCTGTAGAAATAGTGAGAGTTACTTTATTTTGATACCAAAAGGTAGTTATAGTATTAGAATTTATGTACAATGACACCACTATCAATTCTGAGCATATTGCTAAAATGCAAAGCGAGGCTTCTTCAGGCTAAGCCACATTTGAGGATGAGTGATGTACTTTTGCAAGGCCTCACCAGGCAAACAATCATATTGTATGGCTGGACAATTTTGCTCCATTCACCCTACCATGTTCACCTGGTACCCTCAGACTTTGATCTTTTTGAACCCATGAAAGGGTGCACCTGGAGAAAAGTATTTCTGTAATGATAATAAACAACTCATACATGACAAATAGCTTCTATGAAGTCGAAATCTATGCCTTCATTTAAAAGTGGAATACAATGATAGAGAAACAAATGTACTAAACTGAGGATTAGATTTGGAGATTCCTTTCTTTGAATATTGCTGCCATATCTGATATGGTGCTTTTGCTATATATTTAGAGATTCTTAACAAAATCTAAAGAAGAATTTGCAATATTATTTGTCCTGACCTGGCACTTCAACTTCAATCCTTTTCTCACCACTAAAATGTAGCTTCTTTGTGCCTTTTCTATTAATACTTTCATGGTAACTGTTCTAATGAACTTTTTGCTATGGTACTTAGATTTTATAAATTTAAGCACAGTACAAGATAGGTGTGATGTAGTGGATAAAAGCTGAAAACAACAAATCGGGGAGCCGAGTTTGAATTCCAGTTGAATTCCCTGCATTCACTTATGCACAAATATACTTGAGATAGATATTTATCCATCTCCTCCCTTCACTTATGGGTTAAATAATAGGACAGATTAGCTTCTATAGCCGTGGCTGGCAACCAGTCTACTGCTGAAAGCAATGGCAACCCACTGTGGGATAATCTTTTGCCCAGTCAGTCTTGTCTCTTTCAAGACATTTTTTGCCCAAATCGTGTATCATGTATGGCACTTAACTGACTGACAGACAAGATATGTGACAAGGTCTCATCATTTTACAGTTGAATGGCTAGATGTAACCAGATGTTCTTTTTCAACAGTTTCCTCTCTCACATTTCTCACTTGTGGAACTATCTTCTGGCTTCTTGATTCCCTGTCGGCTTTGAGCTTCAAAAATTTCAATGCAATGCCAATAGTTACTTTGTCTTAATTTTTGTTCTTTTACTGTCCACCCTATCCCACTTAATAGTAGGTTTTCTCATATCTCTATCACTCAGTAAGCCTTTGCGTCCTAGTGGCTTTATTTCCTTGCTAGAGATGAAACGATTAAAAAAAAAGCAAAAAATGAGACTTTTGAAGGTTTTTTGTGCTTCTGCTATTAAATCTCTTGTAATTAAAGAAGTGCAGTCATTACTTTTTGCTGTACTCATATATTTATTAGATTTTCTATAATGCAGTGTTTGAATGCATATGTGTATAAAGATATGGGCAGACAGATAGATAAGTATGAACAGACTAATAGATAGATAGATAGATAGATAGATAGATATAAACAGGCAGAAAGAAATAGATAGGTATGAGCTAATAGATAGATAGATACAGAAAGGCATGAACAGACTGAAATATATATATATATATATATATATATATAGATACTCATCAGCAGACAGATCTGTTTTGCTGTATCACAGCTCATCAGCTGATTGCTTTTTACCCAGTACTGAAACCTGACCGAATTGGTGTGATAGATAAATATGAACAGACTGATAGATAGATAGATAGATAGATAGATAGATAGATAGATAGATAGATATGAACAGACTAACACATAGATAGATAGATAGATAGATAGATAGATAGATAGATATGAACAGACTAACACATAGATAGATAGATAGATAGATAGATAGATAGATAGATAGATATGAAGAGACTGACACATAGATATGAAGAGACTGACACATAGATAGATAGATAGATAGATAGATAGATAGATAGATAGATAGATATGAACAGACTGATAGATAGATAGATAGATAGATAGATAGATATGAAGAGACTGACACATAAATAGATAGATAGATATGAAGAGACTGACACATAAATAGATAGATATGAAGAGACTGACACATAGATAGATAGATAGATAGATAGATAGATATGAACAAACTGACACATTAATAGATAGATATGAACAGACTGACACATTAATAGATAGATAGATATGAACAGACTGACACATAAATAGATAGATAGGTATGAACAGACTGACTCATAAATAGATAGATATGAACAGACTGACACATAAATAGATAGATATGAACAGACTGACACATAAATAGATAGATATGAACAAACTGACACATAAATAGATAGATATGAACAGACTGACACATAAATAGATAGATATGAACAGACTGACACATAAATAGATAGATATGAACAGACTGATACATAGTCAGATAGATAGATATGAACAGACTGACAGATAGATAGATAGATAGATAGATAGATAGATAGATATGAACAGACTGATGCATAGATAGATATACATAGATTAAATCTGAATAAAATGGGAAAAACTAACTTGTTGCCATGTAAAGTATATTTTAAGAGGCAAAACATGTCTAAGAATAAGTACCTTTGATAAATATTTTTGGAAGAGTTAACCTATGTTCTGCCATTGTTACCAACCAAGAATTTCTCAAAAGACTCAGCTGAAAACATTGTAATTTCAATTTTGCTAGGGAGAAGTGTGGCACCAGACAAAATGTTTTAGAAACATACTCATTTTTAGTATTACTTTAGATTATATTGATTTGTTTCTTTTGTTTTAACATCCTTTTTTATTTTACATGGAAATAAGAGACATTGTTAAGCTCTTTAAAAAAAGCTTACTTTTTCTACAGCTATTTTCAGTAGTTTAACAAAATGAATCATTTCTTTTTATTTGTTTGGATTTATTCAGAATGTTTCTTAAAGGATTCATGTGCAGCATTTAGATAAGCATTTTGCTAATGGACAAAGGTCTGGCTGTCTGAAAAATTCTTTTTTTTTTTTCAAATAAAACCAAAAATATATAAATTCTTCATACTTAATCCAAATCTCACCTGACCCATCAGAAAATATTGACTCAGAAATGGTCCATTATTTTTCCAGCCATAGCATCAAAATCCATCTTGGCTTTAATGTGTATATATATATATGAGTGCATCATAGGAAGCATGTGTATGCACACACATAAATGCATGCCCAGTTAAAGATAATGCCTCCAAATTGCCAAAATCTCAATACTAATTTAAAGCAAAATGCACAGTGAATAATATATATATATACATTCTTCTTTATGTGCCATGTCCCTTTAGGACGTAGGTGATGATGGACTTCCACTTGGCTCTGTCTCTTGTTGCTCTCAATAATTTTTTTTTTTAATCTCTCTTTTCTTCTCATTTGCATCCTTTCCAACACTTCATTGTTGCACACATGCTCTGTCCACAGTATCCTCAGCATCCTTCTGTAAAACCACATTTCTGCTACCTCAAGCCTCTCCTTCATCTTTGATGAGATCATCTAGCATTTACTTCCATACAGAAGGACAGATATCACGTAGTAATCCAGCACTTTTTTCTTTGTTTCTAATGAGATTTTCCTGTATTTTAGTACTCTGGTTAGCGTCATAAATGCATCTTTGGCCATGCCAATGTGTCTTTGGATCTCCATGTCGCATTTTCCATCCTCTGTCAAAACATTTTCCAGGTATTTGAATTTTTTACTTGTTTTATTTTAGATTCTCCAACCTACAGTTGGCATATTGGTCTTCTCTTTTTGTTGATGACCATGCATTCAGTTTTCTTGAGGTTTATGCTAAGTCCTTTCTTTTCACTCTTTTGCCAACTTCTGGAGATGATCCTGCATTTTTTTTTTTAATCATATCACCCCGAGCAAGGCAGTAACGCCACTGATGTGCAGGGGGCTACATAATAGTGAAAAGATTGAAAAAGAGAAAGCTGGAAACCACATCCTAAACAGGGAACAAGAGATGAGCCTCTTAACCTGTTCAATAGACGTGGGTGGAGTGTGAACCGGGTGATAGATAGATCTATCTACTCCAATTGAAAAAAAAAAAGAAACCCAAGTGAGAAGATTGGAAAAGAGAAAGCCGGAAACCACATCCTAAACAGGGAACAAGGGATGAGCCTCTTAACCTGTTCAATAGATGTGGGTGGAGTGTGAACTGGGCGATCCTTTCTGTGTCTGCTATCAGCACTGTGTCATCTGTGTATATACCATACCTTCAGTTAAACATGTTTCATTGAATAATATAGACATATTGTATCTATTTATTTTCATAACAATTCTTTCTCATTCTCTAATCCCTTTCTTGAAGTTAAGATGAATTTCCTTGATGAATTTCATCTTAGCATCAAGAAATTGATTCAAGAATTAGAAAGGATTGATATTCTTTATAAGGAACCATAAAAATGATTGAAGGCAATAATTAAAAATGAAGGTTATACTATTGATTATTGAGGCAGGAGGGCCAATAATTTTGTCCCATGTTAAATGATTTTTGGTATTTTTTGTAATATTGCTTGACATTAAAATATAAATCTTGTTGCGGGAATCACTGCACATTCTTTCAAATCAATTATTTCATCATTTGTAAAAATTACAAGCAAAATTTCCATTAAACTTTGAAATATAACTTTATTTGTAACTGTGGAATAGTTCTGTCCACAACAGTATATATATGAATGTTTATTTGTTTAACATTATTAGTTTTAATGGATACTCATATTTAAGTGGAAAGTCTGTTTATTATATATATATAGTTAAGCAGTAAATTACATTTCCACTGGCTTTAATCATTTTGAGAAATTATTTGGAATCAAACCTGCATACTCCCAACACCAGGATAATGCAGGCTTAAGATCAACCCACAAAAGATTTCATGGTAAACAAAGTTCATTTTAAACTTTATTTAGTTATTCTTCAGATTCAGTGTATTGAACAATTAATATCTGCTCAGATTGTATTAAAAGTAAACAAACTCAAGTGAAGAGGACATAACGGAGTTATATATAAATGTATGAAACTTGCATTAGCCAATATATTTGAATTTATATTTGTTTAACATTATTATTTTCTTAATGGATACTCATATTTGAGTGGAAAAATCTGTTTATTTTATATATATCGATATATATATATAGTTAAACAGTACATTATAATTTTCACTGGCCTTAATTGTTTGAGAAATCATTTGGAAAATATCTATCTTTAGTGCAACTGTGAGTTATTATACACTGAGGACTCTTTTGAACAGGAGAAGTGGTTTTTCTCTTGTTTCTGAATTAGGTTTAAATTTCAGGTTTCTTCTAAAATCTTTTCATTCTCTTTGACACCTAGAAGTCCTTTGTGTGTTTGGGGCATTATCATCTTGCTTGGAATTAATTGATCATATATATCTAAAGAAATGGATTAAATCTGACATATTTCTAATTTAATTGCTTAAATGATATTTTTAATGAATACTAATATTTAAGTAGATGCTCTGTTTTTTAATATTAAACAGTATATTTATTTACATCTACTAACCTGAATATTCAAAAAATCTTGTTAGTAAATTATGTGTCTTTGTTTGTGATAGATTACAAAATGAAGCAGATATGTATATTTTAAGAATTTTTTTTTTTTTAATCATATCACCCCAAGCAAGGTGGTAATGCAACTGATGTGCAGGGGGCTACGTAATAGTGAAAAGATTGGAAAAGATAAAGCCAGAAACCACATCCTAAACAGGGAACAAGGGATGAGCCTCTTAACCTGTTCAATAGACATGGGTGGAGTGTGAACCGGGCGATAGATAGATCTATCTACTCCAATTGAAAAAAACAAAAAGTGAGAAGATTGGAAAAGAGAAAGCCGGAAACCACATCCTAAACAGGGAACAAGGAATGAACCTCTTAATCTGTTCAATAGACATGGGTGGAGTGTGAACCGGGCGATAGATAGATCTATCTACTCCAATTAGGAGAAATGTGTGTTCAAAAGCACTATTTGGACTTTGTTTGATCAGAAGGTCCTACGCATCAAATCTAATGATGGTTTCCTCCAGGGGACACAGGTGTAAATCCTGCTGAAGGATGGACATTTTTTTAACAACATTTCTCAAATATTCAGGCTGGTAAATGCAAATAAGTAAATATATCATTTAATATTATAAACAGAGCATCTACTCAAATACAAGCATTCATTAAAAATAACATTAAGACAAGTAAATTAGAAATATATATATTTGTTGTATATGACCATATTTTACTTCCTACTTTAAACCTGGCACCTGGCAAATAGCATTTACTACCTGATGAGACATTGTCCTTTCAATGTCAAGACAAAATGTACACTTTGTATAAGATTGTAATTTGAACATGTTTTAAAGTACAATTTATAATATATATATATATATATATATATATATATATCATACCATTTTTAGTATTTATTGCTAAGTTGATAATTCTAAATGAAAATAGAATGGTTCTTTTGTTATTATTACTTTGTAAAATTTTATAAGGCAAGGAAGTAAAAATAAACTTATTTGAATTGCCCTAAATTTTCTTCATTCTTTCATTGATGAAACAGCAATACCAGGATGTTTTTTCCACCTGAATCCATTCTGCATATATACAAATCAACCATTCATCCATGCATGGAATACTGCTGCCATATATGGTCAGGAGCCCCTGCCGTTCATCTCAGTGTTCTCGACAGGCTCCAGAGGAGAATCAGTAATGCAATAGGTACTGACTTGGCAGCTCGACTACAGCCACTTCCCCACCGTCAAAATGTGGCCTCCCTTTGTCTGTTCTATAAATATTTTCATGGCTTCTGCTTGAACGAACTTAAGTCACTGGTGCCTCCTCAACAGGTGTTTACTCATGCAACCAGATTGGCAACTGGGTACCACCCATTCACAGTTAGGTTAGCCAAATGCAGATGACAATTCTACTCCTGCAGCTTCTTCTCTTGCACTTCCCGCCTGTGGAACTTGCTCCCATATTCTTGCTTTCTTGACGGCTACAACCTCCAGGAATTTAAATGCAAGGTCAATACTCATCTATTAACCACTTGACTCTAGTTCTTTCCCCATCCCGTATATCTTTTCCTTTCTTTCCACCTTTGAAACTGTCATCACACCTATAATCCCATCCTTCTCTTGCTCCTTTCTAACTGGTTTGTCTTCCTCTTCACTCTCTTCTAATTAATCTTTTTTACACTTATGTAGCCCCCTGAACATCAGTGGCATTACCGCCTTGTTCGGGGTGATATGATTAAAAAAAGAAAAAAAAATTATTAAATATATATAAATTCATTTGATGTACATGTTATTGTGCAGTATTAACAAAAGAACCATTTTATTTTCATTTACAATTATTCACTTGACAATAAATACTAAAAAATATAGTATGAATTACATCATTTTTTTAAAACATTAGGGTGGCATAACAATTATGGCCGGTAGTGTGTGTATATATATATATATATATTTTTTAAGTACGCAGACAATTTATATTTAAATTTTCATTGGAAAACAAAAAAATGGTTAAAAAAAATATATAAGCAAAGTATTTGTAACAAAGATCGTAAATTAGTCTTTGACCACACTTGTACAAATGAGAAACTACTGCCAAAATACACCCAATTCATATGTACACACACACACACACACACACACACACACACACACACACACATATATATATATTCAAACAATGTGTATATGTGTGTGTGGTGGGAGAGGGAACAGGAAATAACTTCATAATCACCATTAATAGAGTTCTCCTTAACAATGGCTAATAACAAAAATGAAAACGACTCTAAGCACATTAGAATAAATAGGAGCCAGAGTAAAAATTGAAAAGCCAACAAAACTGACACTTTATCATAGTTTGCTCTTTTATTTTCCCTGCAATTTGCACATTTTTTGTTATGGCTCATTAGGAAATGAAGATTTACATGGGCCATTACTTTTTGCCCTCAGGCACATCTTGTGTAAGTTGATTCTTATGAGCAACAGAAAATTTTTAATGCCTACATATATACATACTAACGCACACACACACACAGAGACACACACACACACACATATATATGTGTGTGTGTGTGAGTATTATGTAGGTAATCTTTTTGTGAAGGGAAACTCTGAGAAACAGATATCTAAGTGTGTGTGTGTGTGTATATATATATATATATATATATATATATATATATATCAGAGGTAGAATTGCCGACCAATGCTAATTCGGTCAGGTTTCAATCCTGGCTAAAAAGCAATCAGCTGTCTAACCGTACTGATGAGCTCTGATACAGCAAAACAGATCTGTCTGCGGATGACTATATATATATATATATATATATATATATATATATATAATATACAGCTACTTGTTTTCTGAACACACTGCTTTGCTAGTGCAACTAGTTCATCCCTGTTGCAGACATCTGCTCAAGCTTATTTATGTTTTTCCAACACACACAGAGCTTTATGTTGTGACTATGCTGAGCAAACTTTAACTACACTTTCTGAGAGAGCATGCAATACACAATGCCACTATGCTCAAACCATCAGTCATGATGACTTGTGATTTCAGGCTGACATAACTGACTTCCAAACAGTTCCATCAACCTAGTTCTACTCACAAAGCTTCGGTAAACCTGTGCTATAATTTTCCAGCACTTTTGAAATGGTCATATTTATCTCCTTTTGTCTTTTTTTTTTAACTATCTTTCTCTTTCCTTTTTTTTTTTTTTTACTTCCTCTCCAATGTTCACAACAACAATCAAATATAAGATGGAATACATGGTACCTAGTATTTGGGACAGTGCAAGTAGGAGTAATGCACTGGGTTAGCAGGTGTGAATTTTGTCTTTTTGGACAGTATCCTATCAGACAATGGAAAAAGTGAGAGAAATCAAATTGTACATAGGAATAGCAAAATTATAACTTTCAGAAGCTAAGCAAGGTATTAACAGACAATGAAAGGCCCTCGCTTGAAAGAATGTATTGGACTGGTATGCTATGTCTTCTCTATGGTAGTAGATACTAGACAACTCAGTTGGAAAAAGATAATCTTAGTCTCAGATAGGTAATGAAGATAGATATGAAAAGACTGAGATAGATGTAAAGAGATATAAAGAGACAGATATAGATAGATTTTAAAAAACTGAGATAGATAGATAGATAGATAGATAGATAGATAGATAGATAGATAGATGCTGAATTAGATAGATAGATAGATAGATAGATAGATAGATAGATAGATAGATGCTGAATTAGATAGATAGATAGATAGATAGATAGATAGATAGATAGATAATTAATAGATTTAGATAATTAATAATTAAATAGACTTAGATAGATAATAAATACACTTAGATAGATAGATAATGAATAGACTGAGATAGATAGATAGCTAATAAATAGACTTAGATAATGAATACACTGAGATAGATAGATAGATAGATAGATAGATAGATAGATAGATAGATAGATAGATAGATAGATAGATAGATAGATAGATAGTATGTATTAGTATTATCCAGCTAGATTAAATAAAAGATATAAAATAATTTTTTTTCAACATTTTACCCAAAGTAAGGTGATAATGCCTTTTGTATGCAGAGGGTTACAGCAAATGAAAGTGAAAGAAAATACTGAGAATAGGGACAACTGAGAAAAATACAAAAGATGAATAAGATTCAAAAAGATAGCAATTGACATTGAAATTAAATCTTTGAAGATTGTAGTCATCTAAGAAACAAGGAAATTTAAGAGTGTTCTGCAGGTGTGAAGTGTAGGAAAAAAATTGTTGGAGTAAAAATGGTAGTTTAGCTATTTCAACGGTAAAAGGGTGGGACCTAGATTTTCAAACCCACTTTCCTCATCATGTGCCCTTAGAAATTTCAACTGTATTTTCTTGATATTAAATATAAGTTTCCTTTATGCAAAAACATCTACCTGAAATCAAAGATCAGACTCTTGTATATATGCCTGCAAATCTTGGACATTAACAGCAGAATTACTTTGAAGAATTAGAGCATTAGAAATGAGATGTTACAGAATCCTTATGCACATTTCCAATGGAGACCACATCACAAATGATTTGCAATACACTATCAAACAAAAGACAGCTCAATTAAAAAACCTCATAATCACTGTCAAGAAGAGAAATTTTAGATGGTATGGACAGGTCATGGTATGGATAGGCCTTTTCACTGCCATCTTACAAGGTACCATCTAAGGCAAAAGAAGAGGCAAACAAAGGAAAAAGAAATAAAATTAAATAAAAGGTGGGCTATCATCATTGAATACACTGGAAGATTATTCACAGACACTAAGATAATGGTACACAACTGAAACATATGCAGGGAACTGGACAGGTGCACAAATGCATACTGACCATGACCACACCCAATCATGAGACTGATGATCTACGTGCCATTTCCCTTCAGGATGTTGGCAATCATGGCTCTTCATGTTTTCCTGTCTTTTGTAGTGCTTAATAAATTTTATCTTTTTACCATCTTTCCTAAAACCTGCCCCACCATCCACTCACTTAAGCTAACCAGTTAGGTTATGTGATTTTTTCTTGTCTCTCTTATCATCAATCTTTCCTTTGAGATTTAAAACTTTCCAAGCTCTCTTTGTTATGTTCACTAGAAATTTCAACTCTTCCTGATGTTAAATATAATTGCCCCTTTTTGTTGCCATTCTCTTTTACATGTTCAGTTCATGGAATTCTCAGATGATGATAACAAGAAAAATTTATGTCATGAAGAAATTATAGTTGAAAATATATATTTCATCTGTCATAAAATCTAATAAATCTTTAATTTTTCATCTTCTCTCAGTATTCAGTTGTCACTAAACCTTTTAAGAGTAAGCATCTTTTCAGGGATTAACTTAAAGACTAATTTATAAATGGTTGCTCTTTTAAAAGATTAGTTTTGGTGTCCTTTCACAATAATGCTTGAATATCCTTAACTGTTTTTTTTTCGAATCACATCATTAGAATATTAACTTTATTTCTTGAAAAAATATTCCTACCAACAATACACAAACACCTGAATATCAGATAAAAATCAATTAAGTCAACTTACTTTGTCATAAGGTAGAGCATCACTGACTGTGAAGTGTAGGTTAGTTGCAGTTAAATGCCAGACATGGTTGGAGTTAGAGTGCCCCACAACAGGAAGCAAGTGCTGTTGACCTGTATAGCAGAAAAGAATAAAGATTTTAAACAAACTGATAGGCATATATAAATATATGACGGTAGAGATAAGAGATTTTTTTTCTGTCTCCCTTATCATCAATCTTTTCTTTGAGATTTAAAACTTTCCAAGCCCTCTTTGTTATGTGCACTAGACATTTCAACTGTCTCTTCCTGATGTTAAATATAAGCTTCTTTTATGCTTCCAATTTCTCTAAAGTTTTGTTGTTGCTCACAACTTTAGTCCATATTATCCTCAGCATCCTTCTGTAGAACCCCATTTATGTTGCGTGAAGTTTCTTCTTCATCTATGAGAAAATTGCCCAACATTTACTGTCATGATTGAGGATAATATCACGTAACATTTCACAAAGAAATGTAACTTACCTTTCTCGTTATATCCCTTCTGATATAATGTAATTACTTTCTAAACACCCTAATATTTAAATACATTTAATTTATATTTGATTTTCTATCTTTTCTGGTGAAATACATTTACTTTGATAATATTCACATTTGTCAATCATTGGACAAATCCTGATTGTTCAGTAGATTATCAAGGGTGTCATGGCAATGAATCTATAGAACACTTTACTTTTTGAAGATTTCTCTAAAGCTTTCAAATCTGTACATAGCAGAAACATGGAAAAATACAGTAACTTCTATAATGATGTCATATAAAAATACCAAATCTTTGGTTTGATAGCCAGAAATGGACTCTAGCTTCTTTGATATCAAAGTAGGATCACTCCAGTGTGACACACTTAAATCTTTTTTCATTGCTATCACCCTTGACTATATTTTGAGAACTTCCCTCAACAAACGTTCATCTTGGATTTATGTTATCACCAAAACGCTCAAATTGATATCCTGCAAAAAAATTGACAGATATTTAATATGCAAATGACCTAGATATCATTGATGACATTATTATCAATACCACACCTCTGCCAATGATGTTGGATTCTATCAATGCCTTTAAAACTGAATTCATAACCTTGAACAAAAGAATCAATATAATCTCAGGTGAATTAATAAAATCTGTTAATTACTGTTATATAACTAGAAAGTGAAATAAATTCAAGTGAAAAGGATATGAAAGTCTTGAATAAAATGGATGTAATCTGGAAATCTGATCTATCAGAAAACCTCAAACAAAGATTCTTTTGAGTCACTGTAGAGGCAGTGTCAACATTAGCTAAAACCTAAAGTCTGAGCTTGATGGAACCTACACTCGGATATATTTATGTTGTGGAGCAACATCCTATCCTACCCCATAATGGATATGGTCTAGTCTATAAAAGGCTGTGACTAGGAGCATATGTCAGCATACATCACTATATGGATGTATATATCATAGGCTGAGACATTTGCTACTTGATCGTTATTCCTGTTACTATACATTGATTGTTCTTGTACGTCTGTTGGTTTATTGTACTGTTGTATAATAAATTTCTTCTAATCTATCTTCAGTATTATTCTTGCACTATTCTTTTCCCTGATATTCCTTCCCAGAATATATCAATTTCATATCTCTTGAAGGCAACATCTAACTAAATCACAGTTCTATGGACCCATCCCTGATATTTCTACAATCTTGTATAACCACAGAATGCATTTTACAGAATATGCTGGCAAGCAAAGCAAGAACAAACAAATGATCTCCTGCTCTAGACACCTTGCCATAGAGCAAGATAGGTTGATCGCCCAGCAATCACCTACATTGACCAGATATATTATGGGACAGAATGGCACCTTGATGGTTGGCATGATAAACCCATGAATGTCCGAGCTAGCTCAGCATAATAAACTTTTTTTTCAAACACCCTAATGCTTAAACAAATGTAACATACGTTTCTTTTTTATCTTTTTTCTAACATGTAACTACTTTCCAAACGCCTTAATATATTGTAAAATTATCAAATGTTTATTCATCTTTAATATGAAATAATGCAAAAACAATGAAATCTCATCGCCTACACACCTTTACTGTTCAGTCATGTTCTGCCACTTAATATCTACATGGGTGTCATATTAAGATGACATTATTGTCTGGGAAACTTTTACTTTATTTTTTCATGATGCATATGTCCTGACCAAATTCTAAAAAGGTTTATGAGAAATATAAAGAACAATTCAGAGGATTTATATGACTAATTGTCTGAAAAGAGTCTTAGTACAAATTCAAATTCAGTTCACAAATGACATTTTTGTGGCTCATGACAAGTAAGCCACCTCACACTTATCTGTATTATAGCACCATATGGTTAAAAATAGAAAACTTATCTCAGACATGAAAAAATTGTATTTCAGTGCCCACACAAATGCATTTATGCTGGTTTAGAGAACCATAACTACACTGTCTTGTGCCTAACTGATCCTAAAAATGTCATCAATTTGTTTCTGTCATGGCTTCTGCTCCAACGAACTTAAGTCACTGGTGCCTCTGCATCAGGTGTTTAATTGTGCAACCAGACTGGCAACTAAGTCTGATCCATTCACAGTTAGATCAGCCAAATGCAGACGACAATTCTACTCTTGCAGCTTCTTTTCTCACACTTCCCACCTGTGGAACTTGCTTCCATGTTCTTGCTTTCCTGACAGCTACAACCCCCAGGAATTTAAATGCAATGTCAATATTCATCTCTTAACTACTTGACTCTAGTTCTTTCTACACCACCCTGTATATCCTTTCCTTTCTCTCCATCTTTGCAACTGTCATCACATTTGTATTCCCATCTTTTTCTTGCTCCTTAGTTTGTCTTTCTCTTCACTCTCTTCAATCTAATCTTTTTACTCTTATGTAGCCCTCTAATCTTTTTGCTCATATGTAGCCCCCTGCACATCAGTGGCATTACTGCCTTGCTCGGGGTGATACGATTAAAAAAAAATAAATAAAAATATTACATACTTTCTATGCTACTACCAACTTTGTCAAGCAAATTTTTGTTATATTGCCAAGGGAGGTACAATATACAGAACAAGTGTGCTGCAGTATGATTCAGCACAATATTTGGTGCTAAACGGATATACACGGAACAGTACAATAACTAAAATAACAGACAAGACAGAACTTACAGCACAGAGTTGAGGGGTTTAGATTGAAATAATTGCTGTAGTAATCAGTCCAAATATTACTCAAACGACACTTAAATTACATTTCAAATGCTACTTTTTTTTACTTAAATAAACCATTTCAGGTCATGGGCCATTCCATCATTGAGAGTTCTGCAGGGGTGTCAGCCACTCTAGAACTATTTTAAACTTAGATATTTTCCCTCAAAACACCTTGATAGATATCACAAATCAGGGTTATGGAAGATCTCATCATCCGGATTCTAATGAACAGAGCACTCAGCAGAATTGCCTCAGAGATAGGACAGGAACAATGCTGATTTGTTAAAAGATGCAGGAACAAGAAATGTGATATTCATGCTCAGAATGCTATCTGAATGAGCAATACAGATGCAGAAGGACATTTAACTGTGCTACGAAAAGGCATTTGACAAATTACAATGCAGGGACTTGATAGAGATGCTTGACAACTGCAACATTTTCAGAAAAGACGTTAGATTAATAAAGAATCTATATTGGCAGCAAACTGCTAATGTACAGATAGAAAGGGGTATAAGACAAGGATGTGTTTTCTCACCGGATCTATTCAGCCTGTACAGCAAAGCAGTTATAAGAGAAATAAAAGACTTGCCAGGATACAACATTGGCGACCACAATCTCAACAATATCAGATATGCGAATAACACGGTGCTGATAGCAGACACAGAAAGGTAAATGCAGGATCATCTACAGAAGTTAGCAAAGAAAGTGAAAAGAAAGGGTTGAGCATTAACCTCAAGAAAACTGAATGCATGGTCGTCAGCAAAAAGAGGAGACCAATATGCCAACTGCAAGTTAAAGAATCTAAAATAAAACAAGTAAAAAAATTCAAATACTTGGGATGTGTTTTGACAGAGGATGGAAAATGCGACACAGAGATCCAAAGACACATTGGCATAGCCAAAGATGCATTTCAGAAGCTAACCAGAGTATTGAAAGAAAGGAAAATCTCATTAGAAACAAATAAAGGAGTGCTGGGTTGCTATGTGATATCTGTCCTTCTGTATGGAAGTGAATGCTGGACAATCTCATCAAAGATGGAAGAGAGGCTTGAGGCAGCAGAAATGTGATTTTACAAAAGGATAGTGAGGATACCATGGACAGAGCAATGATGAAGTGTCGGAAAGGATGCAAATGAGAAGAAAACTGATAATAAGTATCAAGAAGAGACAAATGAGATTCCTGGGAAATGTAATGAGGGAGGAGGGCCTGGAGAACTTGATACTCACAGGTCGGATAAATGGAAGAAGAGACAAGGGAAAGCAGCACAAAATATACTTATTAGGTCTGAGCAAATGGTTGACAGAGCAGGGCTTGGAAGAGATACCAAAAGAGAAATTACTGAGAGCAACAAGAGACAGATCCAAGTGGAATTCCATTATTGCCTACATCCTGAAGGGATATGAGACATGACAAAGTAATGAACAAAACAAGTTCTAGATTTAAAAATTCAAATGCTAAGCACTGACTCATTGATTATGGTGAGAGAAATGACATCCAGTTCTGTAGTGTATGGAATTATTAAGTGGGTAAATTTTCAAGGAAAAAATATGTTGTAAGTGTTCCAAGAGTGTTCCTTTGCATGTTTTTTTTTACTTAATTTCTTTTTTTTTTGGGTGTCAGTGTTCACCATTGATGTAGTAGGAATTTGTTTTACTGCATGTTCTTTGCTGGGTCGTCAATGTGATAGGGTGATCAGATTTCCACTGCATGTTCTTTTTAGATGTTCACTAAACACACACAAAACTCATGAAATTTCACACCTTGATGCAAAATGTTTTTCAGCCAATAGAAACATCTAAAAAAAAAATTCAAATAATCTTCAATTCCCAGAAACAAATTATTTTATGGACCCTTTTTACGAGCCAATGCGAAATTTGTTTGTCGTCCAATGGAAAAGCCAGAATCACATCCAGGACTAAATTCCCAAATGACCTTTTCGAGCCCCACAAATGAAATAAAAGCAAGCTCGACCGTAACCAGAGAAAAGACAATGAGTGTAATTAATACATACTCTTGACAAATGTAGTGTGATCATTATTATTATTACCTCTCTCTTTCTTTCTCACCACCTTCTTCACCATTCACCCTGAGTAATAACTTCAAAGACCCAACAATAAACATTCATACATACATACATACATACATACATACATATATACATACGTTCCTGCCTACATACACATAAACTCACTCTTGCAAAAACTGCTACAAACTTTTGATGCACTTAACTTCTTAATACTGCTTCTCGTTGAACATTAACTTCTACCAGTTCATCTTTTTCTTTTTTATAAATAAATTTCTATTTAAACTTACAGAAGATATACTTTTATTTTTTCCAAAAGATTTGCTTTCTGATAACCTTCTGATAATTTTAGATAATACAGGTAGGTTGTAGGAAGTTTGGTAATGTTTCACACAAGGTCAATTTTAAAAAAAACCATTAACCATCTCCCTACTTATACAGATGAAATAAAGACGTTTGGTCCATTATTTTTTCTAATATGCTCCAAAAGTACATAAAACTTTTAAGAATTTTTGTTGTGTAATTTTTATACAAAAAATATGAACATCAGAATTTCAAAAAATAATGAAAATAATAGTAAAGAAAACATCAATATGCTTATTAAATAAATTATTGGCATTTACAAATATATGTACATGAAACCCTAAAAGATTACTGCATGAGTAATCACTAAAACAGAGATTAGAAATAATAGTATATCAACAAGTACAAGACTAGCATGCTGCAGGAAGTAGATACACTGCTCGTGAAATGCTAGTCATTATTATTATTACCTCTCTTTCTCACCACCTTCTTCTTCACCATTCACTCTGAGTAATAACTTCAAAGACCCAACAATAATCCAAATAATAATCAAATGGTTGACAGAGCAGGGCTTGTCACTCTCTACTACACTAGTACTAAAAGTTTTCACATATGTAAGAGGATTGGAACATTCTATTCCTGTACATAGATAGGTATACAACAGTACATGAATTCAAAAAGCAAGAATTTATTAAAAAGAGTTTTTAGTTGAGTTAAAATCTGTTATTGGGTAAAAAATAAAGTTTGGACATGCTTTAATATAGTATGTGAGTATGTAATTGTGTTGAGAATAGGATTTATTTACTATAAATGTCTAACAGATAGAGTTGGAAAAGATTTCATTATACATTTTATATAAACACTATGATCCAATGATTCTTTCAAACAAATTTCATTAATTTGTTGCACCTGTGGCAATGTTATGTAATGAAATATTGTGACTATTATATACTGATTTTATCAGACAAGTTTCTTCATTTGTATTATTAACAGAATACTAAAAGACAAATTTCATCATTTTTAGTGTTTTGATTTTTAAACCAGTTACCTCATGAAATTAATATTCTATTATTATATCAATAAATGTGGTTCTACAGATGGATACTGCGGATATCATGGATTGAGCATGTGAGCAATGATGAGGTTTTGGAAAGGATAGAAATGAAAAGGAAATTAATAATGAGCATCAGGAAGAGATAGCTAAAGTTCCTGGGACGTGCAATGAGAAAGGAGGGCTTAAAGAACCTGTTACTAACAGGCCAGATAGAGGGAAAAAGAGACAGAGGAAAGCTGCAGATAACATATTTAAAGGGCCTGATCAGATTGATGACAGAACAAGGGTTTTGTGGTGTAATAGGAGAAAGTGTGCTAAGAGCCACCAGGGATAGAGAGACATGGAAAGTCATGATTGCCTATGTCCTGAAAGAACAGGGCACATAGAAGAAGAAGAGAAAAAGAATACAATATTAATTCTGTTCAGCAACATTTACTTTGTTTTTGGAGACATTCTTCAATAGAACCACATCTCTGTCATTTAAAGACTCTTTTTTATCTGTAAAGGAATTATCAACCAATCATTGCAATATAGAATGATTTATATGACATAGCCATTCAGCAATATTTTCTTTCTTTATGAAGACATTGTTCAGATAAATAAAAATTTAAAAAAATAAATTGTTCACTATTTATTGCCATATAGAATGATAGATCTGACATAGCTCTTAAGCAATATTTTCTATGTTTCTGAAGATAACGTTCAGTCAAACAACATTTCTGTCTCTCCAAGTCCCTTCCTTAACTATAAGGAAATATGTACCATTCATTGCCATATAGAATTATTGTTAGGATGTAGATATTCAGCAAAATTTTCTTTGTTTCTGAATACATTCTTCAGTAGAACATCGTCTCAGTAACTCAAATCTCTTTTTTTATCTGTAAAGGAATTATTCATCATACATTGCCTCATACAATGATAGATATGACAAAGCTATTCAGCAATATTTTAGATTTCTAAGGATATTCTTCAGTAGAGCTACATTTATGTAACTCAATATTTCTTTATCTGTGAGGAAATTCTCAATCATTCATTGCCATATAGAATCATAGATATAATGCAGCTGTTCAGTAATATTATCTTCTTTTCTGAAGATATTCTTCTGTAGAATGACATCTATGTAACTTTCAAAATGTCTTTTTTATCTTTGAGGAAATTATCCACCATTCACTGACATGTAAACTATAGATATGACATAGACATTCAGCAATATTTTTTGTTTCTGAAGACACTCTTCAGTAAAACAACATCTCTGTCACTTATAGTGGATATCTTATCTATTGTTATCCCGTTTGTAGTGAAGGGTATTTGTATACTGTTGCAGGTTAATGGAATTTGGCCTTGTTGTAGATAGCCCACTATAAGTCATAAAGAAAGGTTATAAACCAAGAAAAGCAAATTGAGTTGAAAAATAACATTTTTATATATACACATATCAATTAATGTTTTTACAATTAAAGTAATACTTCAATATAGGTCCAACAGAGGTTAAAATATTCATGGCAAATAACAAGCTGAAAGAGATTTCAGGCTTAGGAATGTGGGGAGTGTGTAAGTGAGGAATGTCTTTGATGTAGTTGCTCCTTAGGTCAGTAAGTAGTTTTTGAGACAGGGAAGAAGGAAGGAGAGGTGAAGGTACGAGCATAGTAGTCACTTGACTTGGTCAAGGGAGATATTAATTACTCTCGCCTGTCACCGTCGGTCTGTCTGTTGGGTGCTTTCTGTCTTGGCTTTTTATTTGGGCTTTTTAGATCGCAGGTGATCATTTGTGATTTCACACTTGAATTTGATTCTGGGCTTCCCGTTGGCTGATAAATAACATTCGCGTGGGCTCGTGAAATGGAAATTTAATATTTGATTAATTTTTATTTTTCAACCGGAACACGACGACTTTTGGTCATTTTCCTTTTTGTTGTGAGAGAGCAAACATCCGGTCCATCGCTTTTGCTCAGTCGGTATCACCACACACTTAAAGTCTCTTCTTTATTTGTGAGAAATTGTTCAACAGTTATTTCCATATAGAATTATAGATATATTGTAGCTGTTGAGCAATATTTTCTTTGTTTCTGAAGAAATTCTTCAGCAGAACATCTCCTTAACTAAAGTCTTTTTATCTGGGATGAAATTGTCAATCATTCATTGCCATATAGAATGACAGACATGGCAGTAAAACCACAACTTGGTCATACCAAGTCTCTTCTTTATCTATAAATGAATTATCCACTACACATTGCTATATAGTACATAGCTGTCAACAATATTTTCTTTGTTTCTGAAGACATTGTTCAGTAGAACCACATCTTTGTCACTCAAAGTCTCTTTTTATCTGTAAGGGAATTATCCACTTTATATTGACATATAGAAGGATAGAGATGATGGAGCTGTTCAGCAATATTTTTTATGTTTCTGAAGATGTTCATTTAATCTAAGCAAATCACAAATTTTTCTTTATTTATGAGGAAATTGTTCATAATAAATTGCCATACAGAATGATAGATGTAACATAGCTGTTCGGCAATATTTTCTTTGTTTCTGAAGACATTGTTCAATAGAACCACATCTCTGTCACTCAGAATCTCTTCTTTGTCTGTAAGGAAGTTATCCCTGATATACTGGCATTTATGATAAATATGTCATAGCCATTTTTCTGAAGACATTCTTCAGTAGAATGGCAACTCTGTAACTCAAAGTTTCTTCTCTATCTGTGAGAAAATTATTTACCATTCATTAACATAGAGAATTATAGATACAACATATAAATTAAACAATATTTTATTTGTTTTTACAGAAATTATTCATAATATCCACATATATGTTACACAAAGTTTCTTCTTTATCAGGGTCATATAGATTGAGAAATAGGATGTAGAGATTCAGCAAAATTTTCTTTTTTCTGAAGACATTCTTGAGTGGAAATACATTCCTGTCTAATCAATTCTCTTCTGCATGCTTTTCTTTTTTTTTCTAATGGAATATAAATTTAACTCATCCCTATTTTCTTTATTTAAAAGAGTTTTTCTCTCAAACATAATTCTGTTATATTTTAATATTAATATCAATAATTCATAAAAGCTTACTTTAATACTTTTAAATATAAATTTTCTTTTTTCATAAGGAAAATTCATATAACATTCACTAAAGAAAATACATAAATAAAATAAACAGAAGCATGAAACAAGACAAACATTTTTTTTAGTTCTTGTTCTAATTAAGAGCAGTTTGTAAAGAACATGTGTTACATTGCCAGATCAGTCAAATTTATTTATATTACAGGATATTATTTATTTATCTTGTATATTGAGATAATTTTGAAAGGATTAAAAGACATATCAGGATTTATTATCAACAGATGTTATATTAACAAGATATGCTGTGCAGATGACCCTGTGTTGAAAGCAGATTCAGTAAAAGAACTTTAAAGAGAACTAAAAATCTTACCAGTATTTATGACTGGTTGGAAACACTTTAACAGTGTAGGGGCGCCAGTGATGCTTGGTAAATTGGCCTTGTGCCAAACACGTTCAAAGTCTCTACAATTTAAATATCAGAAAGTTGAAGGTTGGATGTTGAAATGTGGAAGAATAAAATATTTCGTTTGTACATTAAAGTAAAGATTTATTAACAGGATGACAAAATTGTAAGAAGGAAAATATAAGCAAAATTTGTTAACTGAACATTATAACATATTTGTGAGAAGAAAAATGTTTATAGAGAAAATGCATATAGTTGTGTAGTTAAAATTGTTCAAAGAGAAATGTATGTATTTAAAATGTCCACAGAAATTAAGAGTTTATGGTTTGATAGTAGTAAGTAGCTAAGTGTCTCTGGTATATAAGGATAGTAGCAGATTGTAAAGTCTTATGTTCCTTTCCTTTTTTGGTAGGTTGGCAACAGGGTAAGAAAGAAGGTAAAAAAATTAAAGAAATTTTACTTAGCATGTCCTGTTGTTGTTGTTGCTCTCTTTGGCAGCATGGAGTGAAAATGAAGAAAAGAAAAATTAGGAAAAAGGTCCTATGAATCTGTGACGTGCCCTTACATCCAGGTGGCATGGAGTTAAAAAGAAGAAAATTGAAAGAAGAAGTTGACGAGATGTGACCAAGTCAGCTTGAAGTGTTTTCTTTATATTGTGAGATGCTATCAGATACCGCTCCCATTCTGATTGCCTTTGAACAGTCATGGAATGTCCTTAAGTTGTGAATGTTTCTCATGTTGCCAGCTCCAGCAAGCATTTTCACTTCTTGGTGTGAAAAAACATCACATATAAATTTTCTATTTCTTATCCAATCAGGATCCAGAATTTTGCTTTTTACACTGACTTGTGAAATTTGCCTTGGTCTGGGTTTTTCCAAAATGTTTTTGAATCCACTTTTGAAGGTCTGCCATTTTACTTTGTCTGTTTTAGTTGAGTTTTTCCAAAATGCTTTTAGTTGTTTGGATCTGATTTTGCAGGTGTGCAATTTTACTTTGTGTGTTTTAGTTAGTTGATGAATGATATAGGACTTGTATCCTATAACAGCATTTATTATTGCTAGACCAAAACTTAACAGCATTTATTATTGGCAAAGAAAATCTTAACATTTATTATTGGTGTGCAAATTCTTAACAGCATTTTTTACTGGTATGCAAAATTTTACTGGCATTTATTATTAGTAACGATTATCTTACAAGCATTTATTATTGGTAGGTAAAAAATTACAAGATTTATTATAGGGGTTACAAATTTAAGAGCAGTTATTTTTGGTGTGTAAAACCCTAACAACATTCAGTTTGGAAGGCTAAATCTTAACAGCATTGTTTTATTGTTAGGGAAAAACTTGATAGCATTTATTATTGATAAACAAAATCATAACAGTATTTGCTAATGGTAGGTAAAACTTTAACAACATTTTATTCAGTAAGATAAACATTAATCTAAATCATTATTGGTAGAAAAATTTTAACCTCATTTATTACTGATAGACTAAATCTTAACAGCATAACAGTTAAGTTAAAATCTTAACTACAAGGCAAAATCTTCACAGAATTTATTATTAGAAGAATAAATTTTAAAAGCATATATCATTAATAAGCAAAGTCATACAAGCATTTATTAATAACAGGCAAAAAGGTAACAGCATTTATTTTTTGGTAAGCAAAATCTTAACATCATTTGTTAATATAAGTCGAAGTTTTACCAGGCTTTATTATTTGATGGTAAATTCTTGCAAGCATTTATTATTGATTGGAAAAATCTTAAAAGAATTTATTATTGCTAGGAAGAAACTTGTCAGCTTTTATTATTAGTAGGAAAAATCTTACTTGTATTTATTATTGATGAACAAAACTTTAACATCACAAAATCTTAGCAGTGTTTATTGCAGGAAGGCAAAATTAACCACATTTATTGTTAGCAAAAACTTAAGAGTATTTACTACAGTTATGCAAAAGCCTAAAAGACTTTATTCCTTGTAGGATAAATCTATACAGCATTTATTATTAGTAGGCAAAATACAACATTTATTATTAGTAGTTATATACTTACCAGTATTTATTATTGGTAAGCAAAGTCTTAACAGCATTTATCATTAGTCAACAAAAACTTAACAGCATTTATTGCTGGTATACACTCCTGATCAAAAATTTAAGACCACTTAAAAATCTTTAAAAAGAAATTTTTTTTTACGGAGAGATTTTAAACTTCTCCCACTTAAGGTTACCAATACTACAATCTAAAAGCTTATGGAAACAAAAAGCTACATTCCAAACATTTTATTTAGAAATTTACATTTTTATAAAATGAGGCGATTTACTACACATGATCAAAATTATAAGACCAGAGACAAAAATTCTACAAAATTGTACAAAAAGTGCATGAAAAGTGTATGAAAACATTCAAAATTTAATAATGAGTTCTACCTCAGCTGCTTTTGATGACTTCAAAAATTCTGTCGGGCATGCTAGAAATAAGTGTTTCCATTAAGGTGCAGAGGATCTTGCTCCAGCTTTTGAAGATGGCTTCATGAAGTTCATTTTTTGTTGAATATTCTTTGCCATTTCGATAAACATCTCTTGTCATCCATCCTCAAACATTTTCAATTGGGTTCAAGTCTGGTGAGCATGCAGGATGTCCCAAGAGATGGACACCATTTTCTTGTAGAAAGGTCAAGGTCTGTCTTGCAGCATGGATTGCAGCATTATCCTGTCGGAATAACCATCCATCCCCACACAAATGATGGCCCTCCGTTATCAAAGATGCTTTTTGTAGCATGCTAACATAACCAACCACTGTCTGACGACCCTGCACCACCTGGAGCTCCATCATCCCTCTGTAAGAAAAGGCACCCCAACCATACCATTAGGGACCCTCCACCACTATGACGTGTGGAGAAAATTTCAGGAGGCATGTTTTTCTTATGCCAATATCATTGGAAGCCATCAGGACTATCTAGATTTAATTTTTTCTCATCAGAAAACAGGACTTTCTTCCACTTCTCAACGTCCCATGTTTGGTATTCATGACCAAACTTTAAGTGGTCCACCTTGTGATGTGGAAGTAGCTGAGGAATTTGTTTACGCTTTTTATATACCATGCCTTTTTGTCGAAAGTGTTGTCTGTTGGTTTACTGGACTGCAATCAGCTTCTGTGACTGCCTTAATTTGACTAGAAGAAAGTCCCTCGTATTTCATAACAACCCGTCTTATTCTCCTACTCAATGCAGGAGAAATTTGTTGGGGCCTACCAGAGGATTTTGCTTTTACATAATTCTCACTGTTCTTTAGAAAGTTGCAAATCACAGTTTTTAGCTGCGATCGCCCACTGTGATAAACCTTGCTTATGGAATTCTAGAATTTGAGAACACTCAACTTTGGTAAGTTTGCTTGCTTTAGGCATAGTAACACATTTACACAGTGATTGCTAATCTCTAACTGAACTAAAAACATTGGAATTACCATAGATCTAACAATTTATACCCCTGGTTTTATAATTTTGATCATGTGTAAATCGCCTCATTTTATAAAAATGTAAATTTCTAAATAAAATGTTTGGAATGTAGCTTTTTGTTTCCATAAGCTTTTAGATTGTAGTATTGTTAACCTTAAGTGGGAGAAGTTTAAAATCTCTCCGTGAAAAAAAATTTCTTTTTAAAGATTTTTAAGTGGTCTTAAATTTTTGATTGGGAGTGTAAAAATTTTTAGCAGCATTTATTGTTGGTAGACAAAATCTTAACAGCATTTATTATTGTTTATAAAAAATCTTACCAGTATTGATTAAAGATAAAAATCTTAGCAGCATTTATTATTGGTAGGCAACATTTGTGAAGCATTTATTATTGATAGCCCAAATCTTAACCATATCTATTATTGATGGACAAAATCTTAAAGCATTTATTATTGCAAACTCTTAACCTCATTTAGTACTGTGAGGCAAAAGCTTATCTGGATGTATTATTGGTAGGAAAAATCTTACCAGCATTTATTACATATATTGTTGGCACCATCTTAACAGCATTTATTCTTTGTTGGAACAATCTTAACAGTATTTATTAATGGTCAGGAAAATCTTAATTTTCTTAAATTTTCTCATCAAAGCAATCAGTTTTCTGTTCTGCAATATTTTTGTAATCACGAATAGACTTATTCAACTCTTTCCAGCTACTTTGCACTGTTTTTAGAGTGACACTCAAACACTCTGAAATGTTTGTGTTGGAACTTTGGGTATGAAGCAGGAGATCATATGTTTTTCAAATTTCCGTCATAGAGAATTACGTCATTGTGCTCTGTGTTTTTTTAACAGACAGTGCCCAAATGATTCTACTACACTGTGCCATTAACAAAATCAAAGGCAAACAATGCACATGCTCTAAATTAATAATATGTAATATCAACAATTTACTCATCATTCCCTGTATATGTATATTTTTTAATGTTTTTTTATTATTATTTTCTTTATTTTATATCTCAGTTTTATATATATTTTTATATATTAGAGCCATGAATACGTTTTTACTGATCTTTCATGAAAAGTAATGTTTTATTTACAAAGATTTGTAAGTAACATGTCACTGGAAGTATTGATCATCAATAGTCACTATTTTCCTCATTTTTCTCACAGCATTTGAATTCCATATTGGAAAAATGAGATATCTTTTGAGACTAACCATGAGTCAACTCATTTTTGGCATCTTCATAAGAATGAAAGTGCTGCTCATCCAAGCCATGTACCATCAATAGGAACAAGTAATAATTGGACAGGGCAATGTCTGATGAATACAGCAGGTGGAGTGAGCCTTACCATTTAGGAGATTTCAAGTAAGTTTTTACTCATTTTGAAACATGTGACCTAGTGTTGTCATGTTGCAAAATCACTTTTTGTGTCTCTGTTCATATAGCAGCCATTTTTCCTTCAATGCCCCACTCAAGCACATCAATTATACTTGATAGCAATCTCCCATGTTTATTTTGGTCTGTTTGAGCAGCTCATAATAAACTACATGGAGCTGATCCCACCAAATGCTAAGAAGAACCATGAATATTTGGATTTGCCACCAATGTTGATGCATGGCCAGGCCTAACCCACAATCTTCTATTCTTAGGGTTATTGTAGTGTATCTATTTGTCATCTCTGGTCACAATACAATGCAAAAAACCTTTCCTTTTCAGCCATTTTGAAGTGTCTAAACCAATCCCCGCATGTTGGTTTTTGACAGAGCCCGATTGCTGGAAGTCACAAGAATTCTCTGAGCTTCAACTTCAGATTTCTTTTGAATAAAGTAATGCAGTAAAATTCCCTCCAAATACACTTTCTTTGACATGAAATCTGACATGTTTAACACTATCAAAAACAAATTTGTTTACAGTTCAGCAAAATGTCATACACTGAATTTCAAACCTGCTTATAGTACTTCCTGATAGATGTGTTACCATCTGAAATTATATGCACATAGTTCTGGGAATGCCATCTGTTAGAAAACAGCAAGAACTTATTCAAGGTCTTAATATGAATTTGTTATCAGTTACTTGCTATATCTGTGTTTTTCCTCAAATATTCGACACATTCTGTGATTATTAAATTTTCCAAGCATCCTAGAAATTCAACTGTTTTTTTCTGATTTTAGGTATAGTATTTTGTTTTCTTCAAACTTCCTTGTTGTTTGTACATACAGTCAACAGTATTCCCAGCATCCTTCTGTAGAACCACATCTTTGTCAACTCAACTCACTTCTTCATATTGTCCAGTATTCACTGTCATATAAGAGGACAGGTATTATACAGCAGTTCAACATGCTTTTTTTTATACTCAATGTTTTAATTTGTATGGTATTTTAGGATGTTTTGCAGTCTTAAAAATGTTTGAACAGTAAGAATAAAGGTCTCACCACCAACTGTAAGAAGACAATGTTTGTTAGCAAGAGAAACAGTTCAAAATGTCAACTTTGAATTATTCTTCTTCTATGTACTATATACCGTTAGAACATAGGCAATCATGGCCCTTCACATCCTCCTATTCCTTATAGATCTTAACACCTTTTCTCTTGGTATTTCTTCCAATCTCTGCTCTGCCATTCACTTGCTTAAGCCTATAAAAGCATTTAAATTATTTACATTGTTCAGACTGTTGTCATTTTTATTGCCACATTCATATTCACAATCTTTTGGCCATTGTATGCTCTAGCCGTCTTCAGATAAGTTCTTATTGTTTTCAGAAATACAAAGAATCTGTGGTTCATATAACATCAGGAGAATCTTCAAACATGGTTCTACACTCCGCAGATACCTCTCTCATGTATGACCTCCGGTAGAGGAGAATATGACCAAGGGTTATATGTATGCAATTCTATTCAGCTGGGGAAAGAAATATAAAGGAGAAATGAGCCACTCCCTTAAATTAAGGCTTTAAGAACACTGCAAGGCAGTAACACAAGGGGAAATAGAAAAGTCAGGTATATTTGACCACATATGGAGGGAAAAGGGGATCACCATTGCCTATAGGATGAAGCTGATAGAGAACATCATTAGAAATTACAAAAACTTGAGGAATCAGCACATATGCTAGGCTACAAAAATCTTCTAAGCTGGACAAGCATAGAAATGAATACAATATGGGAACCAGTAATATGGAGTGCTAAAAAAATCTTTAGCTTCAAGATTTTGAGCTCTGGTAAAAAAATATAATTTACTAAGACATTAAGTTTATAAGTCCCAAAAATCCATACACTGATATCCTCAAGGACACATGGCTGGATAAAAGCATTGCTTAGATCCAGTGATTTGATTGAAAGAGTTTTGAGTTCAATACCTAGCTACAGCAGTGGGAACAAACAATTTAGTTAGTCAAGTTAAAGGGAGATAACTAAGATATCGGGAAGTGACATGGGTTATGGAATGAGAAAAATAGAAATCCTAGTGATTGAAATAAAGGGTTTGGTTCAAAATTCTAATCAGAAGGCCAAAATATGAATATGAATAAGTTAGTAAAGATATAAATTATGTAAATGCTATGATGCCAGGTAATCTTTTCTCCGGGTCACTCTTTCACTCTATCCATCCTAAGCTGGCCAAGCCTTTCCTTCCTCATTATGTGTTCTAGAAACTTCAGCTGTCTCTTCTTGATGCTAAGTATAAGTTTCATTTTCATTTTTTCCAAAACCTTGTCAATGCTCAGTATCCTTCTGTAGAACCACATTACTGTTGCTTTAAGTCTCTTCTTCATCTTTGAGGAGATTGTCCAGCATTCACTACCATACAGAAAAACAGACATCACATAACAATCAAGTACTTTTTTTTTTAATCATATCACCCCGAGCAAGGCGGTAACACCACTGATGTGCAGGGGGCTACAAAGAGAAAAAGATTTCCAGATTGAGGAGAAGGACGAACCAGTTAGAAAGGAGTAAGAGAAGGATGGGAATACAGGTGTGATGACAGTTGCAAAGGTGGAGAGAAAGGAAAGGATATACAGGGTGGTGTGGAAAGAACTAGGGTCAAGTAGTTAAGAGATGAGTATTGACCTTGCATTTAAATTACTGGAGGTTGTAGCCATCAGAAAAGCAAGAATAAGGAAGTGAGTTCCACAGGCGGGAAGTGCGAGAAAAGAAACTGCAGGAGTAGAATAGTCATCTGCATTTGGTTGATCTAACAGTGAATGGGTGAGACTCAGTTGCCAGTCTGGTTGCATGAGTAAACACCTGTTGCAGAGGCACCAGTGACTTAAGTTCGTTGGAGCAGAAGCCATGGAAATATTTATAGAACAGACAGAGGGAAGCCACATCTCGTCAGTGGGAAAGTGGCTGTAGTTGAGTCGCCAGTTCAGCACCTATCACATTACTGATTCTTGTTCCCAACAAAATTTTCCTGTCTCTCAATACTCTTTTTAGCTTTTAGAAAGTGTCCTTGGCCCTGTCAATACACCTTGGGATCCCAATATTGCACTTTCCATCCTCTGTTAGAATTCAAACAAGGATGGCAGTCTGAAGAATATAGATAATATAAATAATTATTTTATTATTTTTGTATATAAAATTAAGAAATAATAGGGAATAAAGCAATCTTTCTTCCATATTCTGGCTTACAGCCTATCATGTTGAATACACTGGTTCTCGCTCGATCACCAAACTTAAGCAACGTTGAGTCTGGTCAGTACTTAGATGGGTGACCGCTTGGGAATACCAGGTGCTGTAAGCGTTTAGTGACGGATGTGTATTGTGGTGCAGTGGATATTGGCTCGGAAAGAGAAATCGGTGAGCCGAGTTCAAATTCCATTTGAATACCCTGCATTCACTTAAGCAATGGTACCCTTAGGAAAGATATTAATCCATCACTTTCTTCCAGTTATGGGTTAAATAACAAGAGTAGGCCTTGAGGACCCTGCCCTTAAAAACAAATCCCAATGAATCTTGATACTTGAAAAGAAAAATGTTTTAGTAGACACAAAACTTATATAAAAACAACAATAAATTGTTGAAAGAAAAAGGTATTACCAGCAATAAATAAAGTTTAGTTGGCAATAAACAACCTGCCGAGGTTGATTTGCCATAAAACAAAACAATCAACCAACCAACCAACCAACCAACTTCCATATTCCATTTTTAAATTCATAAAATCACTGTATCCACTAATCACAAATATGTAGCTCTGGTACCTACGTCCATATGAAGGAAAAATATAACACATTTCAGCTTAAATGTGTGATGCTTAAAATGCAGTATGTCATCATGGACAAAATTGCTTATCCCTAAAACCAATGTCATACTGGCATCAGGATAATTTTCTTTTTAAATTTGGGAGATGCTGCAGGTGGATCAGAACTTCCAGGAACAGGCTTTAATCATGTTATGATGCATCTTACCAAAAGATAAAAACCCAACTGAGGGGATGAACAGATACAACACCCTGATCCCAGCCTGAAGACCAGTATTTACATACCTAGTATATTGATAGGATCTAATACAATTGCTCTCATCTGGAATGCCCTTATGTATACATATGAGCCCAGGATGAAAATTACCTCATCTCCATAACTGTCTCACAGACATCAGTGTACTTCAACTTTTATCTTTTTGCACAATATGGGAGTTCCAGCAACTTGGTTGTAATTGTTGAGACTAAACTTCCATTGTTGCTTCCATGTGAGCTACAAAGCAGAAGAATAGGAACAGATACTACACTTTGATACAGTATCAAACAAATAAATTTAAATAAATATATCAGTTAATACCATTTTGTTACTTTCTGCAAGATTTCATACAGTATCAACTTTAAATGCCAGTATAGATAGGGTGTGACATGCTTGTCATAGGGTAGCCATATGCATTAATATGGGCCAGGGACTGAAATTTCCTAATCATTATGACTGCTATTATGCTAGCACCAAAATCTATCAACCTGCTCTTTTCAATACAAGGATTAGCTTTCTTTCATTATAAATTTTTGAATTGCCTCAAAACAGAAAGAGAATAATGTTTCTGAATCCTGGAGAATCAAAAGAAAATGATGAATATCAGAGAATTATGATTTCAGTTGCAAATAACTTGATATTGTATATCACACCATCTTTTCTGGTTACAGGATTTTTATAGGTTGATTTGATATTAAAATCTTTGTTCTGAAAAGAACAGGCATTATACTTTGATTCTAGCCTGAAAGCCTGGGAACAAAGCTCTTATCCTCTGATATTTATATAGATACTTATACAATATGTAGGATGTGCATTGTGGTGCAGTGAATATCGACTCAGAATGACAAATCGGCAAGTTGAATTCGAATTCCAGTTGAATTCCATGCATTCACTTATGCACAAATACCCTTGGGAAAGATATTAATCTGTCTGTTCCTTCAAGTTATGGTTTGAATAAAAGGACAGATTGGGTTCTATAGCCTTGGCTGGCAACCAGTCTACCGCAGAAAGCAATGGCAACCTACTGCTGGATAATCTTCTGCCCATTCAGTCATGTCTCTTTCAAGATATAATCGCCCAAGCATGTATCACATATGACACTTAACTGACTGATACAAAGTGTAACAGATTTTCCAATACACTGCTGAGTTCATTACAATTGTCTTTGAAGTGTATAGGAACTGCCTATCAGTTTATATTGGAACTCAGTTCAAAAGTATCATAAATCATACCTTTTCTTATATGTATGTATAAATATTTCCTCGTAAAATTACACAAGTACAATTCTCTTTACATTGATCTTTAATATCAAGAAATGCTAAATCTAATTTATAGACAACTTCACCTTGTGCTCTTTCCTTGCAATGGAGCCAGTCAAATAAGATGAAGCAACCATTTGACTGCCTATTGGAAGGAATTCTGTGCCAAAGCAATTAATGGCATGAAATGTTCAAAACAGAACATCAAATTTGGCATTACCCATAAAACATTACAGATCATGGAGAAAGGAATGCTTGGCATGGAGACCTTAAAAGTTTAGCAGGCAGAATATAAGAGCCAAACCAATATTCCAAGGGATGGATAGGGTTTATTCAAGAGGTGATTGTTAATTTGATCAACTGATGAAATCTTGGTAATTGGCCACTAAGAAAAAGGGCGCTGCTCCAAGGAAGAACCTGCACCCAAGCATTTCCTGATCATTAATAAAGAAAAAGATGTAGAATAATGCAATTTGTTTTGAATGTTTATTTTTTAGGCTGGGTAAATTATGACAACAGGGCAACTTTGATAGTTCGTGCAAAGAAATCAGTTTTATTTTAAAAATATATGGATGAAATAAAGAATTTGTGAAATATTGAAATAACCAAGATCACTTTCTCTTGATTTGCCCCCAACCAAAATCTCACTTTAATTGACTGACAATTTGCACACACTGGTTTTGATAGAGAAATGTGTCCAAAATTTCAGATCTTAAACTGATTTCTATCAATTTGTGTATGATATTTTTCCACTAAGGATTTATTATTATATAATAATTTCTTCAGACCTTTGTTGTTGTTGCACAACATTACAACTATTATATGTTTTGGGGTTCTTCAGATGACTTTTGAAGTTGGATACATATGCTTTCTTCTTCTTCATGTGCCATTTCCCTTCAGGACGTAGGGCATCCACTTGGATCTGTTATTTGTCACTCTCAAAATTCTTTCTCTTGGTATCTCTCCCAAACCTTGCTCTGCCATTCATTTGCTCAGGCCTATCAAGTTGGTCTCTCACTGCTTTCATCTGTCTCTCTTTCCCTCTATCCATCCTGTGAGTATTAAATTCTCCAGGCCCTCTTTTCTCATTACATGTCCCAGAAACATCATCTGTCTTTTCCCTGTATTAAGGATGAGTTTTCTCTTCGTTTCCATCCTCTCCAACACCTCATTGTTAGTCACATGCTCAGTCCATGGTATCTTCAGCTTCCTTCTGTAAAACCACATTTCTGCTGCCTCAAGCCTCTCCTTCATTATTGAGGAGATTGTCTAACATTCACTGCCATACAGAAGGACAGATATCACATAGAAATCCAGCAATGTTTCCAACGAGATTTTCCTGTCTTTCAGTACTCTGGTTAGTTTTTGAAATGCATCCTTGTCCATGCCAATGCATCTTTGGATCTCAACATTGCACTTTTCATCTTCTGTCAGCATGCTTCCCAGGTATTTAAATTTTTTTTCTTGTTTTACTTTAGTTTCTCTGACCTGTAGCTGGCATTTTGGGATCTTCTTTTAGCTGATAACTATACATTCAGTTTTCTTGAAGTTTATGCTTAGTCCTTTCTTTTTGCTTTCTCTTGTTACCTTCTGTAGGAGGTCCTGCATTCTCCTTTCCATGTCTGCTATCAGCACTGTGTCATCTGCATATCTTGTTGAGCTTGTAGCCACTAATGATGAATCCTGTCAAGGGTTTTATTTCTCTCAGAATTGTTTTGTTGCATAAGTTGAATAGATCCAGTGAGATCTGGTGAGAAAACACATCTTTGTCTTAGGCCCCTTTCTATTTCTTTTTATTCCTGCTGAATTCACTTTCTATCCATACGCAAGCAGTTTGCTGCCAATATATATTCTTGATTATCCTAATGTCTTTTTCAAAAATGTTGAGGTTGTCAAGCATCTCTCTCAAGTCTTTGTGCTGTGTTTTGTCAAATGCCTTTGTGTAGTCTATAAAGCACAAATAGAGTTCTTTCTGCATTTCTATTGCTCTTTCAGAGATAATTCTGAGTATGAATATTGCATCCCTTGTTCTGGTATCTTTAACAAAGTGACACTGTTCTTGTATTATCTCTAGGCCAATTCAGCTGTGCACTCTGTTAATCAGAATCCAGATAATGAGTTTTGCTATGTGACTCATTAAGCTGATTGTTTGGTAAAGTTCCCATTACTTTGCACCTGGCTTCTCATGTAGTGCTATGAAAATTGATCTGCTTAGGTCTTCTGGTATATTGCCACTGTTGTAGATTTGATTTATTATTTCTGTGATCCTGTCTATGCCAAAGTCTTCTAAGGGCATCAACATCTCTATTACAATCCCATCAGGTCATGCATTTTATTTCTGTTGAATTTGATAATGCCAATTCCACTTCGGTTTTTAATATTTCTGGTCCATCCATATTTTTATGTATTGTTGGTTGCTCTCTCTTGTCGCAGAAGAGATCACCAATATACTCATGCCATCTCTGAAATATTGTTTCTTTTTCTAGTATGAGTGTACCGTCTTTTGCTTTTATACATCCTGTTGCTGAGCAGATCTTTTGTCCTGTTAGTTCCTTCATTTGTTTACACATGTTGCAATCATTTGTTGTACGCAGTTTCTCTACTGCAGCACATCTGTCGTTCAGTCATCTTTCTTTAGCCTGTCCACATTTGCTCCTTATTTCCTTGTATTCTGTTCCATATTTTAGCATTTTTTTTGTCTCTTTTGCATCAAGTCAAGAATCTCTTCAGTGATCCATTCATTTTTCTTCCAACGTGCTTTTTCCTTTGGGATGATGTCGTATGCCAGTGTCACTAGAACCACTCTTAGTGCATGCCATTTTAAGCTTCTGTTTCCAGTTTGTCTTTTGTATGTTATTTTCACAATGTTCATGTACATTTCCTGCAGGTTCGGGTCATTCACAGATCTATTGTACTACAGTCTTAAGACAGTCTTAGGTTTCTTTAATCTCCTTAGTTTTATCCTTAGTTTGCATAAACTGGTAGGTGGTCATTTACACAGTCAGCACCTTGGTAGGCTTTGCATATATATTATGGAAAATTCCAGAGATTGACAAATTTCAGTTTGTTCTTGGTATGTTATTTTCACACTGTTCATGTACATTTCCTGCAGATTGATGTCATTCATGAGTCAATTGTACTGCAGTCTTAGGGGTGTGTTAGGTTTCTTTAATTGCCTTAGTTTTATCCTTAGTTTGCAGAAAATTGGTATGTGGTCACTTCCACAGTTAGCATCTGGGTAGGCTTTGCAGTAAAGGATTGCATTTCTGAATATTTTGTTGATAGTAACATAATCAATTTGGTTCTTAATTTCTCCTTCTGGACTTCTCCACGTCCATAGTCTTCTTGGGTGTTCTTGGAACCAGTTGTTAGTTATTATCTGGTTATTCAATGTGCACCACTGGACCCATTTCTCCCCATAGCTATTGGGTGTTTTAGTCTGAAATTGCCAAACCATTTCACCTTCTCTCCCTTGGCTACCTTTGGCAGTGAGATCTCCCATGATGATTCTGGTTACTTGTGATTTGCACTGTACCTTCGCATAATGAAGCATGGAGTGGAAAGACTTGATTTCTTTTTCCCTAATTTGTGTTTTCGGTGCATTTACCATTATTACCAATGTATTGAGGCTCCCCTTTCGGTTTAACTACTACAATTCTTTCAGGTATCCCATAATGCATTTCTTTGTGTCTTTATCCAGTATAATGCTGACTTCTTTTTCATTATGTTCACATTTTCTGCATATATAATTCTGTGATAGTCTGCATTGTTTGGCCATCTCATTTCACATATTTCTAAAATGTTTATGTTTAATCTAGTCATCTCTTACTTCACATTTTCCAGCTGTCCACAGTTATTCATGGTTCTGACATTCCACATCTCAAAGGCTATTTTTTGTTTGTTGTGAACAGTCACAGGATAATTGTAGGGCTGCTGAAAAGATCATTACATTTCAATATGTGATGCATTCTTTCAATCTCTTTATTTTTCAATGTTTTTCTATATTGTGACTGGTGACCCTCACTTTATGTATGCATAGGACAGTGGTGACATTGCAGCTAGATCTAATGCCATTAGTGCCACATGGTGAGGGTGCATAACTTTACTAAATACTAAACAAATAATTTGTAATGGATTATTCATTAATCATTGGGCACCAACTCATCTGGCAACATTCAATACTGATAACAGTTGGCATCATTTGTTTCCAGTAACAGATTTTTATTGACCTTGATGTTGAGTGGTTGGGATCGATAAATTTGTATCAGTGAAAACAAGGACGGTAGAGCTTATAACCTAAATGGCATCTTCCTATGTTTTTTGCTTCCATGTGTTTTTACACAGTTCTAGTGTAATAATATATCTTCCATTATATTTTTATAATTTACTAAAAGAAAAATGATATCATCAGATCAGAAAAAGGTCCCAACTGTAAATCACACATATACCATAAACACACACACATACATACATGTTCTAACACACTTACATACACAAACACAGTAAAATTAATGACAGCAGCACCAGCAGCAGCCAGGAATGGCCATTTCTTGAAAGGCACAGACTCACTCGGACAGACACATGCTCCTCTACCATTCCGAAGATGAGATTTTGATCTCGAAATATTAATGTATAATAAATAGGTTATATCCAAAATCTTCTTTAACTTCCTTTATTTTACTAAACACATTGTGACAGTCTTCAAGACCTAACCATATAAAAGAAAAATTTTAAAGATAATTAAGAATATTCATCTTGTTGTCAAGTATTTTATAGATATTGAAGCACTAAAAAATGATTTAATAATGTCGTGTGTTAAAAGATTGACATCTTGTGCTGCCATTATATTAGAAAAATTAAAATGTGTTTATTATGCAGTCAAAAATATTTTGTGATAATTGTGTTACCACAATTTCATAAAAGAATATGTTTCATGTCGTAACATTCACTCAGTGAGTTAAGTGCCATACGTGATACACGCTTGGGTGATCATGTCTCTTTCGATCCATAACTGACGAGGCAGAAAGTTTTCCTGCAGTAGGTTGCCATTTATTTCTGCAATAGACCCATTGCCAACCAAGGCTATAGAACCCAATTTGTTTTGCTATTTAATCCATAAATGGGAAGAGAAGAGTTGAATTAATACCTTTCTCAAGGGTATATGCATGTAAGAGAAAGCAACAAATTCTACTGGAATTCGAACTTGGCTACCCGATTTCTCATTCTGTGCTGATATCCAATGAAACACAAATATAACCAAAATTCAAATTCTCTTTAAATAAAATATAACAATATATAATTTATTGTATATATCAATATTCTTGACTTATATTTTTGAACAAATAGGTCTACTTTGTATGATCACCGAAGTTAACCAACATCGAGCCTGGTCAGCATCTAGATGAGTAACCATTTGGAAACATTAGGTGCTGTAAGTTTGAATGTACAGATGATATAATGGATAATGACTTGAAATTGTTTATCAGAGAGCTGAGTTCTAATTTCAGTTGGGTGTGTTTTATTTGTAATTTAGTTGTATTTTTTATTTTTATTTTTTTTACACTTGAAAACCAATGGGAAAGGTATGAATCTACCTCTTCTCCCCCCACCTTTGAGGTAATTTGTAAGACTTGTATCATTAATTCATTATTATCTCAAAAAAAATTCTTACAATTGGAAAATATTTCTGACTTTAAATAACCTGAAAATAATTGATAACCTATAGAAAAAGGAATCAGTACAATTAATAAACCTCTGTAGTATAGTTATACAAAGTTGCCTATAACAAAATAAAAGAACTAGGTATACCAATGACAGATATTATTATAAGATAAATGTAAAATGAATGAAATGACTATGAAAATGTTTTTCAATATTTTGGAAGTGTGCCGTACATACAGTTGTTTCAGACTGAACACAGTCTTTGTGGGCAAAGTCACCATTCAAAATTTCACCTTTTACTTGAGGCTCAAACACTAATCTATTGTAACAGTTGGGAAATACAGTTATCTAACCCAACCAAGCAGGTAACACAAAGATAATCTTGAATAAAAAAAAAAGAAATCAGTTTTTAATCTTTTACTTTCTATAGCAGTTTTCTTTAGATTTTTTCTTTCTTTTTTTTTTATGAAGAAATTTATTAATTTAGGTTTGTCAACTGTTTGGAGATTTGTTTAAGAGGACTGGTTCACGTGAAAGCCATCTTTGAAAACAAGCCTCATTCAGACCTGTTCATCTCCATGCTCACTTTACAGATGAACATATAGAGGAGATAAAGAGGTCAAAATATTTTTTGTAAGTTTTCATAAGACACTCCATATTTATTTGTTTCTTCTGACAGGCAAGTGCAAACCATGGAATTTAATCATCAGGAATGGTAACTTGCAGAATGAGATAGGAAATAAACAAAAAACCTGATAAAACCTCCAGCAATAGCAGGATCCACCATGGTGGACAAACTCTCTGAGTTGTAATAATATGATAAGAAGCTAGAAGGCATGACCTCCTTTTTGCCTGAAGAACAAGGATTTCAATAACAAATCAGCCTATAAAAATTGTGTATCTAGAAAATATGGTATAATACACAATATCAAGCTATTTGCAATTCAAAATCATAATTCTCTGTTATCCACTGTTTCTTTCAATTCTCCAGGATTAGGAACATCACATTTTTTTTACAGTTCTTCATAATGCGAAACTATCACAGTTTTTTTTTTATTCTATAGTAAAGTGGCAGCCCCACAACTTCCCTTAAAGACAAAATTATTTTTGGCAATGTGTAATGCAGACATATGAAAAAAAAGTGTCTAAAGCCAAAAATTAGAATATATACACATATGTGCAAACGTGCATGTATATATATATATTCACTTGTTCCTATTTGCTGGACCAGCCTGATTTCTCATTTCAGAATCACATGAATATATTAGGTTTTATGGATGAGATATTGTCGTTCTCATTCCTGTTTCTGTCAGCTAAAGTATCCTTTTACAACCCCTTGACAAAAAATTACAAAATCCCCTTACTTACAGGATCTTCCCCTACATTTTTTCAATCATTTGATTAATTTACATATCGTGCGGATATTTATTTCAGAAATGCAAATTACAAAGGGACTCCATATATTTTCTTCAATATTTATGGATTCTTTTCATAATAAAATGAACACATCAGGTAACATTCTGATCAGATACATATTCATACACACTTATGTATATATGCATATACACACATATATAGATTTATAAATGTCTGTGTATATGAACTATATATATATATATGGCTGGCCAGTTGTTTCCAAGGATATCTGTTTAGTAAGGCAGCTAGCTAATCCTCATTGCAGATGCTTACTCGGGGTTTGTTCAACACCCACAGAACCCACCTGTGGTTGATACTACAACTATGCTTTGCAGACCTTAGTTACAATTTCTGGGTGAGTGTACATTATTTAGTATGAACAACAGTCTGAACAAAGCCATGAGGCTAAAACCTTCAGTCACAATGATTTGTGATTTCATGTTAACACGACTATTAAAAGGTCCCAAAGAGTCTTGTTTATCCAGTTTCACTCACACAGCTTGGGTCAACCAGTGGTATGGTTTTCAGGCACTTTTCAAAGGTACCACACACTGGGATTGCTTCCTTCAGACTGATAAAACCAAGAAGGTCTCTTCCTGACTAATTGATTATGGTGAGATTTGAACCCGGGCTTCATGGTCAGAAAGTAAACATTCTAACGACCTGGTTATGCACCCTTGTCAACTATATATATATATATATATATATATATATATTTGTATGTGGCCAAATGAGCAGAATGTTTCCTTTCTTAACATGAGGCATAGGTTTGAATTTCACCATTATTGATTTGTCAGGAAGGTAACTTATTGATGATATCAGTGTTGGGAAAGTGATCCTAGCATAATGCATCTTTAGAAAGTGCATGCAAATGAAACCACAATTTGACTCAACTCTTGTGAGTGAAATTGGATAGACAGAACTCTCTGGGAGGCATTGATGGTTGTGCTAACATAAAGTTACACTTCATCGTGACCGAGGGTTTGAGCATGCTGGCCTTGTTCAGACAGAGAGTCTAACTCAGCATAGTTGCAGTATAAACTATAGGGGTGCTCTATAGGTGTTGAACATGCACAAATGTGCATGAGCAGGCATCTGAAACAGGGACTGGCTTACTGCCCTAGCAAACTGGCATCCTTGAATACAAGTGGCCAGTAGACATTATTTATATCAACTCCAAAACGGCTGAATCGATTTTCTTGAAAATTTACACAGTTGTACTATAAGCTTCTTCAAGTGTTCTTAGCTAGGTTTTGTGTTGATGTACCCCTGATAATTATTAAAAATCAATATTAAAAAAATCAGATTATCGAAGGAGTGGTCCGATTTTAATCAAATTTGATACACTCATAGACAAAGACATAAGAAATGATATTCAAAAGTTTCAAGGTTGCATTTATTGTAATAGTGCAGAAAATCAATAATATATATACATAAAAGGCACAATGTTTGTGTGTGTGTCTGTTTATCTGCCTGTATGTCTGTATTTTTTCAGCCCTTTTATTTTAGTTTTTGCTTCAGGTTTGGCTCTAAGTAGGTATAATTGTAGTTCTTAGTCTCAGCCATGATACCATTTACTCAGAGGACTTATTTAGCCTTCAAAATTCAGTTTACAATGAAAAAACTTATTTGATATCAATATCAGGAAATCAAAATTTGACTTACATCCATTCATTTTTCTTTCAGTCTTTGGTTTTGCTTTAACTAGAAACAACTATTGCTTCTTAGTCTTTCATGTCAACGTCCAAAGAGTCTGAGCTCCAGGACCATGGATTAGTTGTAAAGCTTTCATTACACCCGAGCAACACCGGGCTATACTGCTAGTATATATATATATATATATATATGTTTTATAATCATTTCACCCCAAGCAAGGTAGGACTGTGACTGGAGTGCAAGGGGTTACACTGATAGAAAAAACAAGGTACAGGGGATGCCTAAGAAATAATAAGAGGTGGAAGGAATTTAGGTGGGGGAATGGGATTTAGGGAGATAGAAGATGGCAAATTAAACTTTTGGAGATTGTAGCCATCAGAGAAGCAAGTATACAGAACAAAGTTCCACAGACAGGAAGAAAAGAAACTCATAGAGTAGAAGGGGTGGTTACATTTTACTATTTTGATAGTAAAATTGTAGAACCTGGATGCCACTCTAGTAGCACAAGTAAATTCAGGTGGGTGGGGCACTAAGGAAAGATTATGATTAGAACAGAAGCTATGAAAATATTTGTAGAAAAGACATAGGGCTAAACTGCACCCTGTGGATAAGAAAAGTGACTGAAATCAAGCTGCTAATTCAGGACTGATTATGTTGCAGATCCTCTTTTTTTGTTTAAAACCTTGAGATGAATAGCAACAGCACTTGACCAGATATATCAACAGTATTCAATGCACGGATGAATAGTAGATTTATAAATGTGCAAAATGGATTCTGATAAGAAAACTTTCTGGCTCGACACAGAAACCCAAGTTTCTTAGCAGTAGATGCAGCTATAGGTTTTATGTCAGTCAGTTAAGTGCCATGCGTGATACATTATTGGGCGATCATGTCTCTTTCAAGACATGACTGACTGGGCAGAAGATTATCCTGCAGTAGGTTGCCATTGCTTTCTGTGGTAGACTGGTTACTGACCAAGGCTATAGAACCCAATCTATAACTGGAAGGAATAGACGGATTAATACTTTTCCCAAGGGTATTTGCGCATAAGTGAATGCAATGAATTCAGCTGGAATTCAAACTCGGCTCCTGATTTCCCATTCCGAGCCAATATCTACTGCACTACAAAGCACATCCAGGTTTTATGTAGTTGTTCTTTTTGAGGTCGGTTGAGAGTGAGGCCAAATTGGTGCAGTTTGTTAATTTCTAAGAGTCTAGCATTCATCCTACTGATGTAAGGTAGGCAAGTTTCTCTATGGTGGTCAAAGAAGATCAGCTTTATTTTGGAAGCACTAAAGTCTACAAGCTGTTTCCTACCTCATTCCATCCCTGATTGGAGGTCCTTTCCAAGAGCAGCAGTGAAGTTCACTTTGTCAGCCTTGGCAGATTTCCTATTGAGGCTGGAATAAATGGTGCTGTTATCTGTATAGATACCTACTTGTGAACTGATGACATCGGGAAGATCATTGATGAAGACCAGAAACATCATCAGACATACGATAGAGCTTTGAGGGACACCTATGTTTATGTCAGATAGGAAAGCAAGTATATGGAAGGGAGCTCCACAGACAGGAAGTGCATAAAAAGAAACTGACAGTGTATAAGAGGTAGTTACAGGAAAAGGGTGGGACCTTGATCCCAATCTAGTAAAACAAGTAAATTCATGTGGTTAGAGCACCAGGAAAAAAAGCTTGTCTGAGCAGAAGCTATGAATATACTTGTAGAAAAGACAGAGGGAAGCAATGCCACATTGGTGAGAGTGACTGAAGGCGAACTACTAAGTCAGGATCAATTATTTTGAGAGCCTCCTTCAGATTTTGTCAAGAACCTTGAGTTGAATAGCAGAAGCATCTGACCAGATATGGCAACAGTATTCAATGCACAGATGAATGGTAGATTAATAAATGTGCCAGATGGATTCTAATGAGAAAAACTTTCTGGCCGGACACAGAAACCCATTCTTTCTAGAAATGTATATACAGCTATAGATTTGATATATTTGTTCCACTTAACATTGGTTAAAAAGTGAGGCCAAGGAGGACTGGCATCAATTCTTGTTAATGGCTGACAGGTAAGTTCCTCTAGGGTGGTTAAAGGAGAGCAGCTTTGTTTTGGAGTCATTAACTTTTACAAGCCATTTCCTGCCCCAGTTAATCACTGACTGGAGTTCCATTTCAAGAACAGCAGCCAGGATTACTTTGTCAACCTTGATAGATTTCCTATTAAGACAGGAGTAAATGGTGCTGTTATCTGCGTAGATGCCTACTTGGGAACTGATGACATCAGGAAGATCATTGATGAAGATCAGGCAAAGAGCATTGAGGGATGTTCGCATTTGTATAAAAGAATCTGGAAGCTTGCTTGTTCAAAATGACTTTCATTTCATGATTTGGTAGGAATGATTCGGTTAAATCAAACAACTGTCTAGAAATACCATAGCCCTGTAACTTGCACAGGAGAATAGCATGTCAAATGATCTGGTGATATCCAGAGATATATACAGTGGCCTAAGAAAAGTTGTAGCCAGGATAAATAAACTACAACCAATTTCAAAATTTAATTACATACTCCCAACTCAGCAAAAATAAACAGTATTTAAAACTAGTATGGCCAGATTTGCATTGTGGTGCAGTGGATATCGGCTCGAAACAAGAAATTCCAGTTGAATTCCTTGCATTCACTTGCACACAAATACCCTTGGGAAAGTTATTAAGCCGTCTTTTCCCTCCAGTTATGGGTTAAATAATAGCACAGATTGGGTTCTATAGCCTTGGCTAGCAACCAGGCTACCACAGAAAGTAATGGCAACCATGCCCAGTCAATCATGTCTCTTTTGAGACATGATCGTCCAAGCATTCATCACATATGGCACTTAACTGACTGACTTACTGACTAGGCCTACCATTTGCTATTTTCAGTGCTTGTATTCAATTTTTCATGGATTTGATCAAGTTATCAACAATCATCTGATCCATATTTTGCTACTTCTTTTGCCACCGACATAATTTTGGTTGCACACTCTCCAAGTTTTGTTCAAGCTGCTTCCAAACAGGCTCTATTGGATTCATGTAAGCACTTTGGTCTACCCATGAGGAGTGATTTGATTCTTTGTGATTCTCTTTAGAACTTTACTACTGTGATCATATGACAAGGTGCTCCATCTTCTTGAAAAGGGTAGAATTGGTTTCAAATAGTGGAAGTAGTCCTTTCTGTAATATTTACAGTATTTTGGACCATTCCACCCCTTTGTCAACAAGAATCAACTCAGATTTCTATCCAAACTAGACATCACCTCACACCATTACTCCAATCTCTCCATGTTTCACAGTCACCTGTTTCAAGTCTCATTCTTATTTCTTCAAACATAATTCTGTCTCAAATTTGAATGTTGGCAGAATTTACTTTCATTTGATCAAATTACAGGCTACCAAAATTCATAATCTTTGCTCTTGAATTCTTTCACCCAGTTCGTAAGCCTGTTGTTAACCTCTGAAATAAAGGGATTCTTTCTTGAAACTCTTCTTTCATAGCCTGGCTCTTTAAGAATCTTTCTTATCACATATGATGACATTTCCATGCTCATGGCAACATCTTTGACACTCTGATGCTGATTTTTGATGACTTCTCTCTTTAGTGCCATTCTCATTCTTCCTGAACATGTTCCACATGACAATAACCTTCTTCATTAAATTTCTTGACAATATTATTAACTGCTTGATGATTAACTTGGAAAAACCTAGTAATTTCTCTATTTGACTTATCACACTATTGCCATTCTCTTATCTGCCCTTGTTGAAATTCACCAATTTCTTTACTTCTGTGAACTTTCAATAAAAAATATTAGTCAACCTTCATTCATAGATGAGAGAAGCTTTATAATAACATCTTATTTTCTGAAAAAAAAAAAGAGATGTTATTATACAGTTGTTGTAATCAAGGCTGGATAAAAACTTATCATAGCTAACTGTATTTAGCAAAACATCTGCTGAGATTTAGATGAAAATTTCCAATAATACAGACTGAGATATATAATTGAACTAGTTTGTTTTTATCATTCATAATAATATATTTGTGTGTGTATGTGTATATGTATGCAAAAAAACAACTTTATTTTAACCGCCATTGGCCACTTCCAAAAAATAAATGGTAGTAGAAATAAGAGAAATAACCAATATATTGTTTGTGTGATTAGCAGACCAACATAACACATGATTTAAACAAGTTCAAGTAAAAATTTAATCTGAAATCAAATGAGTTATTTGACACAAGAATAAACTCAGCAAAAGGCTTAAAATATATTCCTTGTTTGTTATATTTAATAGTAATCCTGGGTCTGACAATAAACTACACCTGGCAGCAAGGCCTCTGATCAGGAGATTCAAGGTTTTGAGGAGTGTGGAACCACCTGTTAATTGTTGTTGTTCCTAGATTCACCCTGACCCAGGATGGTAGCATTTTTAAGTATCTCAGCTATGGGCAAATAGTGACCACCCAAACGCAAACCAAATTGGGTTTTTAACTTTCATAAATTATAAAAATTCATTTTTATAGTAAAAACTAGCAGTATAGCCTGGCATTGCTCGGGTATAATAAAAGCTTTAAAACTAATTCATGGTCCTGGAGCTCAGACTCATCCTAAAGAATATTTGTGTGAAGTTTGGTGAGAATCGGATAAAAATTGTGGATTTGTATAAAGGACATACAGACAGATAAACAGACACACACGCAAACATCTTGCCTTTTATATATATAAATTACCAATTTTCTGCACTATTGTAAGAACTGCAACCTTGAAACTTCTGAATATCGTTTCTTATGTCTTTGTCTATGGGTGTATCAAATTTGATTAAAATCTGATCACTTCTTCTATAACCTGATTTTTTTCGATTATCAATTTTCAATATTTATCGGGGGTACCTCGACACAAAACCTAGCTAAGAACACTGGCAGACACTTATAGTACAAGTGTGTAAATTTTCAAGAAAATCAGTTCAGCCATTTCGGAGTCTATAGGTAACAGACACACACACACACACACACACAGACACATACAAAGTTCCATTTATAAATTAGTTTAGATAACAACAGCATGTATTTCAAGTAAAGTTACCAACAAATACCATTTACAGTAAATTTACTAACAAAACCTATTTATAGGTAAAACCCATCACTCCCAATGAAGCCTAAGTCATCGATGACCTCTCATCACTGATAAAGCAGTCATCAATATTTCTGCCACATGTCTTTTTTACAGGTAGAGGTGTTGACCCTAGGGAAACCCCTTTATCTTCTGGGTGAGGTAGACTGGTTTCCAACCAAAGCTATAGAATCTGTTCTGCGATTTAACTCATAGCTGGAGGAATATATGGATTAATATCATTCTCAGGGATTTTGTATGTAAGTGAATGCAACAAATTCAAACTCAGCTCTTCAATTTTTTATTTCAAGACAATATCTATTACACCACAATGCACATCCATTAAATTTATCAGCAAAATATATTTATAGTGGAAAGACCAAAAATACATTTTATCTGTAGTTGAAGGCATATTATTGCAGTCGAAAAATTTAGATTTTGGTATTAAATAACTCATAGAGGTCGATATGCTGTTAAACAAAATTAACTAACTTATTTAATTTATTATTTAGAATATGTTTCAATATTAAATTGCTACCTAAATATACTATGTCTAATAGATACATTGGATGGACAACATAATTGAAACTACCATAATAGCATAATTTGGAAAATTGGATTAAACTGTCAAAAGCTAGTCTATTTTCATGGTTTTTGATTTAATATTAGCATTACTTCATTTTTGATTAAAGTTGCTTTTTTTTTCAGATATTATTTAAATAAGTTTATTAAAATCAACAGTCAAGACTTTTTAAGAATTTTAAGTGATCAACTTCAACCTGTAGTTCAGGAAGTGAATAGCATGAGAAACATTCTAGTGAAGTAGAATATCATATCTGGCCACTGCAGTCCCCAGATCTCGACATCATTAAACATTTATAGTTCATTGTAGAAAAACAAGTAAGGATCTGATATTCTCCACCATCATCATTGAAAGAACGGGAAAAAGTTTTAGCTGAAGAATGCATAAAATTCCTCTGGGAACAATTCAAACTTTGTACAAGTCGATCCTACACAGAACTCATGCTGTAATTGCTGCTAAAGGCAGTCCTACTCAATATTGAAATAAATTTGCTTTAAATTTCAAGGTGTTTCCATTTTTTGTCCTCAAGTTATACAGTAGTGGCCATAATATAACAAACAGAAACAATAAAGACATAAATATGTGTATTACTTAAAAAGTAATGCATATTTATCAATGAAATTTTTACCGAATAAAGATTAGGGTGTAATGCATAAATATTATACAAAGTTACAAAAATTTACATCATAGTTTTTTTTTTTAAATAAAGATTAAATGGAACAAAGGAAATAAGCTACTGGTCAAATGTTAAGGAACAAGTTTGTTAATACTAGATTGTGAACAAAATATCAACAAAATTTAATATTTGATAAACATCCCCTTATTTTCAATGACTTCTCTGCATCATCGACCACATGATTTAATTAATTTCTTGCAAAAATCAGCAGTAATTTCCTCCCATTTGTCTTTCAATAACTCCCTTTTGTGATCCTGGTTTTTTGAGTTTCTTTTCTGAGCCCTTTCTTCAATTATCTTCCAAATATTTTCTATTAGATTTGGGTCGGGGCTCTGGGTTGGCCACATCATTAGGGCGATTCCTTCTTCTTCAAATAAAGCCATAACCTTTTGAGCCTTGTGGAAATGTGCATTGTACTGCATGAAAATAGGAGATTCATGGTGTAATCTTGGTACCACATGCTGCTAAAAAGCCTTTTGTAAATCTCAGCATTGATATTGCCATGTTTGCAGATGATAGGGCCAACTCCTGCAGATGAAATCATTCGACACACCATCACACTAGTGTCACCAAACTTAACAGTTTTCTTGACACCTTGAAAAGACAGTATTTCACCTGTTCTACAGTGTACATAAGTTTTGCCCTCAGAACCAAATATAGTAAACTTGGACTCATCATTGAAATGAATTGTATCCCATTGTGCGTCAGTCCAAACAACATGTTCTCTCGCATCCTCCAGGCATGCCCTTTGGTTTTGCTTTGAAATGAGAGGCTTCAAAGCTGGAATACGGGCATACAATTCTGCATTTTTTAACCTGCGAACAACCATTTTCCTTGAGATCTTATTATCTGGGTCTTCATTAAATTTACGGCAATTAATGTTGCAGTTTCAAAATGGTTCTTTGTAGATATTCTAACAATTCTTCGATCTTCTCTTTGCAATGTTTTTGGAGGTCTGCTGGTTTTTGGTTTTGCATCTAACATTTTATCGGTTTTATACCTGCTAATTACACAATGTACGACACTTTTAGACCTATGAACAATATCAGAAATTTCTGAAATTTACTTTTTTTCTTGATAGTTGATGATAATGAGTTTTTTTTTCTTCAAAAGAGAGCATTTTGCATGTAGAATTTGCCATATTGCTTAAAAATAAAGTCCTAATGATAAATGAACTTTTACTTATTGTTGAAAAGCTCCATCAAGATTTTTAACAATGCCAATTAAAAGTTTATGCAGATTATAAACATCATTCCTTAACTTTTGTCCAGTAGCTTATTTCCTTTGTTCCATTTATTAAAAAAAAAAAGCTGTTATGTAAATTTTTGTAACTTTGTATTATATTACACCCTAATCTTTATTTGGTAAAAATTTCATTGCTAATCATGCATTACTTTTAAGTAATGCACATATTTATGTCTTTGTTGTTTCAGTTTGTTATATTATGGTCACTACTGTATATTCTTAAATGCAATAATTAAACTTTGCTTGACAGCAAAAGCTTTCCGTGAGTTGTCTAAAGGCAGTCTAAACCAGCCATAACAATAGTTTCCACTACAAGGGAGATACAGGTTCAAACCCTGCAAGAAGACTATTTACTTCATTAAGACTCTTGAATGCAGTGTTTGCTAGATGTAAATTACACCACTTGAATACAGGTGCATCTGTTTGCATCAAATAAATATAATATTTAAATAATAAGAAATATATATATATATATATATATATATATATATATATATATAGTGGTTGCTGCGAGTGAAAGAAATGTCATTCAGGAAGAGGATAACAAAAACATAGAAGATGATTGTTGTTTAAATTTTTGAAGATTGTAGTTGACAACAAAGCAAGAATCCAGAAGAGAGTTCCACAGATGAAAAGTGTAAGGGAAGAGTCTATCAATGTGAAAATTATGGTTACATTTAGCAATTTCAACAGAAAAATGATGATACCATTATTTTTTATAATCATTTCACCCCAAACAAGGCAGTACTGCCACTGGTGTGAAGGAGGTTACAATGAGAGGAGAGCAAAAGAAAAAGTACAACAAGGTGTTAGAGAAAGGAAAAGAAAAATATGGGAATCAAGGAGATAAAAGATGGTAGTTGACATTGCATTTAAACTCTTGAAGATTGTATCTATCAGGAAAACAATTATACAGGAAAGAGTTCCACAGGTGGGAAATGCAAGAAAAGAAACTGATAGAGTAGAAGTGGTGGTTACATTTGATTGTTTTGACTGTAAAAGGGTGGGACCTAATTGCCAATCTAGTAGTTTGAGTAAATTCATGTAAACAGAACACCAGGAAGATAAGTTCATCAGAGCAGAAGCCATGAAAATATTTGTAGAAAAGACAGAGGGAAGCCACATCCTGTAGGTGAGAAAGAGACTGAAGTTGAGCTGCCAAATTGAGATCAATTACATTCCGGATCCTCCTTTGGATTTTGTTAAGAACCTTGAGATGAATACCAGGAGCATCTGACCAGATATGGCAACAATATTCAATGCATAAACAAATGGTAGGTTTGTATATGTGGAAGATGGATTCTAACAAGAAAAACTTCCTGGCTACTTCCTAGCAATAGATGTAGCTATTGATTCAATATGGTCATTCCACTTGAGATCAGCTGAGATAGTGAGTGAAGGGAGTTCAGTGTATTGCTTTCTGGAAGGCCAGTGGGATCCATATTGAAGGAAGAAAGATAAGTTTCTCTGTGGTGGTTAAAGGAGAGCATCTTCATTTTGGAAGAATTAAAATTTTTGAGCCATTTCTTACCCTAGTACACCACAGATTAGAGGTCTTTTTCAAGAGCAGCAGCAAGATTTACTTTGTCAGCCCTGGCAGATTTCTTATTCAGACAGAAATAATAGATGTCTACTTGAGAACTATCTGCCAATCTAGTGACAAACTTTCAATTAATGGTTATGTTTGCTTTACCCAAACTTAAATTATACATAGTGAAGATAACTAGGTAGATAGATAGCTAAGTAAAATGATAGCTAAATGGAAAGATAGATAAATAGATAGCTAGCTAAATGGAAAGATAGATAGCTAGCTAGCTAAATGGAAAGATAGATAGATAGCTAGCTAGCTAAATGGAAATATAGATAGATAGCTAGCTAGCTAAATGGAAATATAGATAGATAGCTAGCTAGCTAAATGGAAAGATAGATAGATAGATAGCTAAATGGAAAGATAGATAGCTAGCTAGCTAAATGGAAAGATAGATAAATAGATAGCTAGCTAAATGGAAAGATAGATAAATAGAGCTAGCTAAATGGAAAGATAGATAAATAGATAGCTAGCTAAATGGAAAGATAGATAAATAGATAGCTAGCTAAATGGAAAGATAAATAAATAGATAGCTAGCTAAATGGAAAGATAGATAAATAGATAGCGAGCTAAATGGAAAGATAGATAGATAGCTAGCTAAATGGAAAGATAGATAGATAGCTAGCTAGCTAAATGGAAAGATAGATAGATAGCTAGCTAAATGGAAAGATAGATAAATAGATAGCTAGCTAAATGGAAAGATAGAAAGCGAAATAGATGATTAACAGATTGCTAAATAGAATGATAGATAGATAAATAAAATGATCGATACATTGCTAAATAGATAGATAGTTAACTAGAATGATAGATTGATAGCTAAATAGAATGATTAACAGATAGCTAAATAGAATGATTGATAGATAGAATGATAGATAAATAGAATGATAGATACATAGATAGATAGGTAGATAGATAACTAGAATGATAACTAAATAGAATTATTGAGAGTTAAATAGAATGATAGATCATCAGGGATTTATCCACAATACCTGAATTAAAAATATTCAAAATATTGCTCTTTTTAATATTAACAAACTCCTGTATCCTCTGGTTATTGAGATGGGTATAATATCTGAAATTACGTTGTCATTCAACATTAAACTTTTAGGACTGTCTTATTTCATTCCAACTTCTTATACTTTGTCACAAGAAAATTTCAAATTCAGATTTCAAACATACACACCGTAATGGGGGCGCTAGAGAGTGTCGTCATTGATGTCATCGTGAGGATCACTAGGGGGTTTCGGGTCTTTCAACATCATACCCCCCTCACCATGCCGACCCGACCAGAGATGATCAGCCTCTGGCCCACCCTCAATAAGCGCTTTCAGACACTGGAAAATTATGTTTAGGCCCGGTACGAAACCCTGCCAATGCTTCCACGACAATGCGACAGTCAAAGCCACTTTCCATTTAGAGATGAACCGCACATGAGCTCGTCTGAAACATTAATTTAGACGCAGAATTTCGGGAAATTTAGCTAACAATTTGGAATCCAGGCACTCTCTCTTTTGATCCATAACCAATTAGCTGTTCTTTCTGCTGTTTCGGTTATGGACTTGAGTGCTTTTCTTTTTTTTACTCCCACTATCTCAATATCTGTTAAGGCTCTGCATAAGGACCTTGCTGCAAATCCTCTAGTCCCCACTTCTATAGGAGTGCAGCTAGCCCTCCAGCCTTTAACCCTGCAACTCTCCAGCAGTTCATCATATTTTAACTTCATTAACTAATTAACTTAAAAGAAGAATCTTCTAAAAATGGGACTTCAGTGAACTTTTTGCTTTTGTCTATTTATTTGTGCATATGTGTGTGCATATGTGTTTGTACCCATATTTGTGTGTATATGCATATGTATTGTGTTTCAGCGTGTGCAGAAATGTGTTTGTGTGTCAATTTGTGTATGAAACTAGAATACTGGAAAAATATTTTCTGATGTTACTAATTCTTTAAGGAAAAGAAAAAATTGTCTCTGAAAGTTTCTAAACAATCAGGTAAAAAACAAACATAAAAAAATGTTGAATTCAATTGCTTCTGATTAACTGGAAGAAAGATAAAGTTTCCAACTGATAATATAAATGAAAAGGTGTGAAAAACTCAAAAATTTAGCTTCAGTTGCTTTTGTACTTAAACACCTGGGTGGTAAACAAACCCACAATCGCTGCAATTAGCTGTATTGACCACTATGCTATGTTCACAGCCAGATTTAACTTTATGGCTAAAACATATGACTGATGTAATGAACTCTAAGGTTTCATCTTAAATACTATAGTTATTGTCTTTTTGGCTACAAGATAAAAAAGACTCATGTTGAACTATTGTATCATGTAAATAAAAGAAATTGTCACAGCAATGCTTTTCTTAATGCTTTTTGGTAGATAAGCAGTTAGGTTATTATTTTTGTTTCAATCTTGAATTTCCATGAGATAACATTTTAGAATATTATAGTATTATTTACATTCAGACTTTGTTGTTATTATCACAAAAGATGAGAACATATTCAGAAGGTAAACAATATAAATAATTCTTCATTTAAATTCAGACAGAAATTATAATATTGTTAATCAATATGATAAAGAAGAAGCCATTTTTTGTAGTACTTCTCACAAAATTACTACTTTTTCTCACAATGAATTTTTTTTTTTTTAATCACATCACCCCAAGCAAGGAGGTAAGGCCACTAGTGTGCAGGGGGCTACGTAAGAGTGATTAGATTGGAAGAGAGAAAGCCAGAAACCACATCCTAAACAGGGAACGAGGGATGAGCCTCTACACCTGTTCAATAGATGTGGGTGGTGTGTGAACCAGGCGATAGTTCAGTCTATCTACTCCAATTGAAAAAAAAAGAAAAAGTGAAAAGATTGGAAAAGAGAAAGCTGGAAACCATATCCTAAACAGGGAACAAGGGATGAGCCTCTACACCTGTTCAATAGACGTGGGTGGAGTGTGAACTGGGCGATAGTTCAGTCTATCTACTCCAATTGAAAAAAAAAAGAAAAGTGAAAAGATTGGAAAAGAGAAAGCTGGAAACCACATCCTAAACAGGAAACAAGGGATGAGCCTCTACACCTGTTCAATAGATGTGGGTGGAGTGTGAACCGGGCGATAGTTCAGTCTATCTACTATTTTTTTATTGTTACCTTTTTTTACTTTGAATCTCACAAAGAAAAAAATGTAATGACAAATAAATAAGTTATTTTTTTGTATAGAAATTACACAGTAACAAAAAATAAATAAAAAATGAAAAATAAATAAGACATCATTTAACTAAAGAAATATATAGAATTTATAAAATCCTCTGCTCAGATAACAGCTTAAATAAGTGACTAGCCATAAAATAAAGAAAGATTTTAAATATATTTTATTTCTAAGTGTAAAGTTTTGCAAACAACTCTGTGGAATAAAGAAAAGAGTCAGTCAGTTAAGTGCCATATGAGATACACACTTGGGTGATCATGTCTCAAAAGAGACATGACTGACTGGGCAGAGGATTATCCCACAGTAGGTTGCCATTGTTTTCTGCAGTAGACTGGTTGCTGATCAAGGCTTTAGAACTGAATCTGTCCTTCCATTTAACTTTTTTCTTTTTTTTTTTTAATCATATCACCCCGAGCAAGGCGGAAACACCACTGATGAGCAGGGGGCTACGTAAGAGTGAAAAGATTGGAAAAGAGAAAGCCGGAAACTACATCCTAAACAGGAAACAAGGGATGATTCACCTGTTCAGTAGACATGGGTGGATTGTAAACCAGGCGATAGTTTAGTCTATCTACTCCAATTGAGAAAAAAAAAAGAAAAGAGTAAAAAGATTGGAAAAGAGAAAGCCAGAAACCACATCCTAAACAGGAAACAAGGGATGAGCCTCTTCACCTGTTCAATAGACGTGGGTGGAGTGTAAACTGGGCGATAGTATTTATTATAAATTATAATTTAGAAAATGTACAAACTATCATCCACCACAAAGTGCACATCTTGTTTCCACAAAATGGAAATTCTTTATCTGACACTTGGCGAACTGCGCGTGGGAGGTAGGTGAGTTGGGAAATGAGAAATAAAGGTTGTAAGTTGTCAGTTAAAATTTGAACGAAAAGAGGGAAGAGGTAGAGGATTGAGGTGGTTAATGGACGTGTTGAGCTAAAGGGAGAAGAGATAGATTATATTAAACCATTATATTAAGTAAAATTAATGGGGGATCATAACAATAGAAAACCGATCCCCCCTTTTATGCCCAGTAGAAGCTTTAATTGTTTCCAACTATTATGCTGAATCAGTAAGTTAAGTGCCATACATGATACACCTTTTGGTTGATCATGTCTCGAAAGAGACATGACTGATTGAGCAGAATATTATCCCGCAGTAGGTTGCCATTGCTTTCTGTGGTAGACTGGTTTCCAGACAAGGCTGTAGAACCCAATCTGTGCTGTTATTTAACCCATAACTGGAAGGAATAGATGAATTAATACCTTTCACAAGAGTATTTGCATGAAAGTGAATACAATGAATTGAAGTGGAATTGGAACTCTGCTCCCTGAAGAGTACTGAACTAATAATATCTAAACCTGCTACAGTATTGTGCAAAAGTAATAGAACAAGAACTATTTTATCTTTTATGAGGTATATTGACAGAAATAAACAATTTAATTAAAGTAAATTTATTTGATTTACTCAACAAAAAAAAAATACAGAAAAAATTTAATATTTAGTATAATAGCCTTTTGCTTTGATCCCAGCCTTCATTATGTCAGACATTGATATCACAAGCTTCTTCAATGTATCTCATGGTATCTCCTGCCAAGCAGCTTGTATTTGTTCCCAAAGTGTGTTTTGCAAAGTAACATTAGATTTATCAATATTTTTATCCAAAATATCTCATAGATGTTCAATAGGATTAAGATCAGGGCTTTGTGGGGGCCAATTCAAATTTCAGAGATTTCCTCCTTCTTCCTTTTTACTTAAATAATTCTTACAAAGGTTTGGCTTTTCACCCTGTATTTGAATTTCAGTGAGGATTTTAGAAAAATCACCCCTGTTCTCATCCTTTTGCACAGTATTGGTAGTGTGCAAAAGTGTTTGGACAGGAGTGATTTTAAACTTTATTTTGATGCCTTATAAAAGATAAAATAGTTCTTGTCCTAATACTTTTGCACAGTACTATATATATATATATATATATTAATTGGTATCACGCCCATGCAAGACAGTAATGCTACTCAGACACAAGGGGTTACAGGTGTAGAAAAATTAGGAACAGACATATTAATAATGAGTAGGAAGAGAAAAGAGTATTCAGGATGTCAGTATATAGCATAGAACTTATGGTTACATATAGCCAGCTTATCATCAAATTGATGAGATCTTGATGCCAGTCTTCTACTGTGCTTATATTTAAAACATCTAGGTACTATACGATAAAGTTCATCTAAACAATTACCATGAAAAGATTTATTGAAAACGCAGAGAGAAGCAATCTTACAATGATGAGAAAGTGACTGGCCGAGCCACCGAATCAGAACCAATGATATTGCTGATTCTTCTTTGGATCTTATCAAGGAACTCTTGGTAAATAACAGGGGGACTGAACAATATGTGGTAGCAATATTCTAAGCACAGACAAGTGGTAGACTTATGGATATGAAGATAGATTTTGGAGAAAAAATTGTCTCACACAACACAGCAAACCAAATTTCTTAGCAGCTGACCTCGCAATAAATTCAATATGATCCTTTCAGTTCATGTCAGCTGAGGACATAATCCTGAGAAGGCACAATTAGTCACTTTCCTGAAAGTTAGCATCATCCATGCTGAGTTTTATCTTGTTTCTTTCATAAAAAAAGATTTCTTTTCATTTGCAACTTGATAAATTTTCTACAGAAATCTGACATATCCTAGCAAATTATTTCGATTAAAAATTCAGACTGGATACAGTAGTTTCACCTTTGATATCCATTCTCATCATCATTTATCCATCACACCCAATGGTGCATAGGGCAGCAACTTTTTGTTGTTGTTTCTGTAACAAACTGTCTTTTACGGGGCAAGGTTGTTAGCCCTGCACCCAACCCTGGAGGGCCAGTGGACCATTCTTGATTCTTACGTTTACAGCACCTGGTATTCCCAAATTGTTACCCATTTAAGTACTGACCAGGCTTGATGTTGCTTAATTTTGGTGATCGAACAGGAACCGGTGTATTCAGCACGATATAGCCGTAGATGATATCCATTCTGATAAAATGTAATTATTTTTCAGACACCCTACTATAAGTGATAAAAATAATGGAACTCTCGTTTTATGGATAATATAAAAAATGTAAAAGACTATTTACATTATTTGGACTATTGTCCTTTTCTTTGCTTAAACATGGCAGCAAAGATGATGACAATAGTCCAAATATTGTAAATAATATAAATATTACCTCATCTCAGAAATATAGACAAAAATATTAAAATAAATGCCACAACTAAATTGACACACAAAATATAAAGATAACAATAACAATACATAAGTATATATATATATATATATATATATGAGCAATCCACTTGAGCAAACCAAATTTGAAAACAATTAGACTGGACACATTACCACAAGATTGGTGACAAAATTGACATTGCATCTTTCAGACCAGAGTTTTATCCAATCTCATTTAAACACACATGGTGATCAACCAAGCTCCATCAGTAATACAGGGGCCCGACAATATTTTTCGGACACTTTAGTATTTGACTTTTTGAGTACCATAGAGTGGTGAAATTCCTTCAATAGAATAGCATAAACATATAAAGACAATACCTGTAATAAAAATGGAAGAAAATTGATTAGGTAAGGAAAAATATTTATTTTTCATCATTTTTTACAAAACACATGCGACATTATTTTTCGGACATCGTTGAAAAACTGTTAATAGTCTGTAATATCACCTTTCTTCTCAATAACTTTTATCAATCTCTCTTCATAATGATCAAACATATGCACAATAACATCTCTACGTGTTTCTATTAGTTGTTTTTTGGCATTTAGTATCCATTCCCATAGTTGAGCCTCTTTCGTTATTTCAGGTCCATCATAGACAAGTTGCGCAAGCATTTCCCAAACATTTTCTATTAAATTTAGATCTGGGCTTTTTGCAGGCCATTCCAAAGTAGTCATATTCACTTTAGCCATCCATTCTTTCATGAGTTTTGACACATGGATGCTGCAATTGTCTTGCTGTAGAACAAAATCATTCCCTATCTCTCTTCTTATCCTTGGTAGGGCTTTCTCGTCCAGCAACTGTTTGTAACTTTCGCTGTTCTGTCGTCCACTCCAACCATATATTTCCATTAGCAAAGAGCATACCCCAAACCATAACTCCTCCTCCTCCCATCTGTCGTTTGTTCAGTACAGCAGGCTCACCCCTTCTCGACCAAGTACACCATCCATCGGGCCCATCAAACTTGAAACGCTTCTCATCAGTAAATATAACCTTCTTAAAGTCAACATGCTTTGTTCACCACCTTTTAGCACACTCCAGTCTTGCTCCTTTGTGTTTCTTTGTTAGTGTAATTTTTTTCTTAGCCTTTGCATACTTCAAACCAATCCTATGCAGCGTTCTTTGTACTGTTCGGATGTTTACATCCAATTCACATTTCTCCTTCACTTTTCTTGCTGTAACGTTTTCTCCAGATGTCAAAAGCCGTGTCACAGTCCTCTTCATTCTCCTTTCAGTCCTCTTGCCAATTGATCTTTTCCGTCCTCTCTTCTTTTTCCGCTCGGAGTTTGTCTTCAGCATGTATTCGACCGTTGATTTCGACAGCTTCAAATCCATGGCGATCCTTCTGATGCTGAGGCCATCATCCAGCTTCTTCTGTGCCAAACAAACGACTTCTTTTGAATGCATTTTACCTCATTAAACTTAATTGTTTTGCCAGTAAAATAGAACAGATAATTGATTCTAATGATGACAGCTAAGTGTACAAGCAGAAAATTTGCATACAGCAACATATACATGAACTTAGCTCTTAATAAAATAGGATTTTTTGTCATGTCCGAAAAATAGTGTCGTGCAAGTTTTCAGAAAAATCACAAAAAACTAAAATTATCAAAGCCAAACTAAAAAAAATGATTACACTAGTAGTGGATTTTCACTCCTCAACTATGTACTTACAATCTCAAAAGTTTTTGGCACTAGTAACCACCTTGAAGTACTTTTTTCAAAGTGTCTGAAAAATATTGTCGGGCCCCTGTATACTTGCTGACAATATGCACATAATAGCATCATCCACATATAAAAAGAGATTAAAAATAATGGAATCATTATCAATAAAAAAGAAAAATCCTACACTTAATAATATCAATTATGAACATGGTAACAATGTGCTGATTGTTTTTGGAATATAACACACACATGACTCATACATTAACTCTACACATATTCAGTTAAATGTAAAACAAAATTTACCCTTGATAATGTCTAAAAGTATAGCTAAAAGCTCTTGGAAAAACAAAACATTAGATCACAGTTCTTCAAAAAACAAATTTGTAAAATTTGACACTGGTTCTCTGCTGTTTAGATTTTGCAAGTATATTGATATTATTGACAATGCAGTTAGCAGTTTTAAACTTTTTGTAACAGATAATTAATTTAAATTTTTTGCATAAATTAGTCAGAGTTGCATATTTTCTGATGATGTTTCAATGTGAAAATCTGTCCTGTTTATAATTGCTATGCATTTGGTCTTTGTAAAAATATCAATGTTATTGTATTGTCTGCATGTTTGTTGTTGCCATTGGTTATGTTACAAAGAAGAAGACTGATATGGCAGCCAAATAAATAAAATGTGCAGATATATATATTTACAAATTTTACACAATCCATTATGAAATAGATTAAATCTGACATATTTTTAATTTATTTGTTTAAACATTATTTTTAATGGATACTCATTTGAATAGATGCTTCGTTTTTTTATTATTAAAAAGTATATTTATTTACATCTATTGGCTTGAATAATCAACAAATCTTATTAGAAAAATATGCATCCACTGTCATGATACATACCTGCATCCCCTAGAGAAAACCATTATTAGATCTGGCCTCTTGACCACATAAGACCTCCTGATCAGACAAACTGCTAGAGGACACATTTTCTTAACAAGATTTCTCAATTATTCAGACCTATAGATGTAAATAAATATACTGTTTAATAATAAAAAAAAACAAAGCATCAATTTAAATATGAGTATCCATTAAAAATAATGTTTAAACTAACACACACACACACACACATACATACATACATATATATATATATATATATATATATATATATATATATCCGAGTGGGTACAGAATGAAGAAAGAATTTTTTCCGTCCAAAACATTAATTTAAAACAGTGCTCAATATATGATGTATAGAGCTATGAATATTTATTATAAATTATGTTTTAGAACATGTACATTATTTTTAAATATATGTCCTCGACAATCATATGTTTGTTTCAACGTTGGGTGCCCAACATTTCTTTGGGAGGTAAAAGCAAAACTGAATTCAGGAATTCAGTTTTGTTTTTACTCTCCCAAAGAAATGTTGGGCATAACGTTGAAACAAACATATGATTGTCGAGGACATATATTTAAAAATAATGTAAATGTTCTAAAACATAATTTATAATATATATATATATATATATATATATATATATATATATATATATATATTTATATATGCACAGATGATGATTCATCTGCAGTTAAGTGCTGGCTTTTTTATATTCTAATATTATTTTCATTTGTAATCAATCATATATATATATATATGTATATATATATACATATATATAGATCCTAGAATCATCAGAGGGCAAGTGCACATGTGCATCAAGTAAAGGTTTTTCTTTTATATTTCAATATTACTTCCACTTTTAACCCTAATTTACTCATTTATGTTCATATAAAGTTAATTTTCATCTTATCTGAGGACAGATACATTAAATAGAATGTTTAGCTGTGAATCTATACTGTTAACACAAATTCTTTTATGTGCTGTGTCCTCTTAAAACAGGGGTCACTAAACTGCTGCACTGTGACACAAATGAGCTAAAATGTAATTATTTATATGGAATTACCAATAGATTTTAGTTGAACTCACTATGTAGAAAAATTAAAATAACTGTAAGTAAAAATGTCAAAATTTGACCAATCTGATTTTTGCATCTGACAGTAATATAAGCTTTAGGGAAATTAGTGAAATAAATCTTTATTTTAGTATATTCATTGTATCTCTGTTATTCGGCCCTCTATTTAAAAAGTTTGGTGATCCCTATTTTATAACATGTGTTTATTATGGCTCACCACAACTTCTAACTCTCTCTTCTGCATCAATTTACAAAAATTTGTGAGGTAGACTACTCATTGTTTTCTACTTGCTTTTAATTTGTGCCAATTTTGTTTTATTCATTTCACCATAAAGCAAGGTGATAATGCCACTAGGACGCAGGAGATTTACAGGGAATGAAAGAGAATAATAATTCAGTGAGGAAAAGGACAATAAATTAACAGGGTTCAGGGAGATAGAAGATGGCAATTGGCAGACAAAATTTTGTTGATGCATTATTCACTCACAAAAAAATTAATGCAAAAATATGTATTGATAAGCCATAACAAACAAATCAATCAACAAATGTTGCAAGGGTATAAAAGTTGGTAGTAAGAAGTGCATATTATAAGGATATGTAAAATCAATAATGGCTGACCCTAAGCTTGAAAAGGGGAAATAAAAAGGGCATATTATAATAATATGTAGGAAAGATAATGGCTGACCCTTGACTTGAAGAGGGGAAGTATTAAATGTATATTATAAAAATATGTAAAATAGATAATGGCTGACCCTAAGCTTGAAAAGGGAAACTGAGGAGTGCATATTATAGGAATACATAGGATAAATAAAGGCCAGTCCTAGACTTAAAGAGGTGAAGTAAGAAGTTCATATTTTAAGAATATGTAGGAGAGATAATGGCTGACCCTTGACTCGAAGAGGGGAAGTATTAAATGTATATTATAAAAATATGTAAAATAGATAATGGCTGATCCTAAGCTTGAAAAGGGAAACTGAGAAGTGCATATTATAGGAATACATAGGATAAATAAAGGCCAATCCTAGACTTAAAGTGGTGAAGTAAGAAGTTCATATTTTAAGAATATGTAGGATAGATAATGGTTGCTCGTAGATTTGAAGAGGGGAAGTAAGATGTGCATATTTTGAAATGTAGGAAACATAGCAATTGACTAGAGACTTGAATAGATTAAGACTGTAGAAATTTTAGGAAGTATCCACACTTGCACAATGTAATAGTTCTTAGGAAGAATCTGTCTAAGTTAAACTTCCTCCATTCCAGTTTCATTACAAGAGACAAGTCATCACCCTTAAAATGTTTAATTTATTTTAGGGTCATACATTTTCATATTGTTTCATTTCTTTCTTCTTTCTCAACTTTGTGAGTAACTTCATTGGCTTGAATACCCAATTTAAAATAACTTGGCAAGACAGCCAGAATCTCAATAGTTGCATCTATTATAACATTTAAATGTACAAAAAAAAGGTATGACTGAATAATACTTATGATATATATAGTAATGATAATGTGGGTATACAGAAGGTTATTATCTCTCTTTAGTGGTGATAAGTCATGTGGGCCACACAATAGAGCTGCTTAATGACATCTCTCCATATAATGATAAAAGCGATATTCAATTTGAATTTGTTTACAGCAGCCAAATTGTAAGTTTGCTTTCTTTAACTCAAGCAGAGGCTAAATCTGACTCCTCAGCAGCTTATAAGTCCATAGTGCCATTTTCCCTTTGCAAATATATCTTTCTCAGATGTAGAAAGACAGTCCTTAACTTGGAAAAACCCAAAACTTACTGTTTCCCATTTGTGGACTATGTCCTCAGCTGGAACATAGAAGATGAATCTGGCCTGTTTAAATTTGGAATAATAAAAATTGCTTCTTCAGATACAGGAGTATTTCCATTTTGTATGTAAGACCCTACTTTTTTTATTTCTTGTTACACTCTATTTTGCGGTGTACAGGCATATTATTTTTGCTGCATGGAATACATGTATATATGTATATATAGATTTGTGTTTGTCTTAGTGGTATAAAAGTCTCTCTCAAAACAAAGCATATTTGTCATTCTTTTTTCTTTCAGCCATTTCATTCAATTCATGAAGTACAAACTTATTATATCACAGATATAATAATGCACATAATGGATGAAATATAAATGGGAGAATGAATTTCATGTATCTCATTCCCATTACAACATTAATAGTATAGTTATTTTATAGATAATATTTAGATGTACAAAAAAATAAGCTTTGTATTAAATGTTATTAAAAAATGAAAATATATAGCGTGATAATATTTATAATATAGTGGCATCATAGATTTTATATGTTTACATGAAGTAAGCTTTAGAAAAAAAATTGTAAAAGAAATATCAAAATACATTTGACACTCTAATAATAATAATAATAATAATAATAATCAACTTACAGATAGTCTTTGATGCATACTTGAAAAATCTTTGGAATAAACTTCTTTAAAAACAACTATACTTTTGATACATTCTAATGATGTTATCAATAATAATGATATCAAAAATATAGTAACGTTATCGATTTTAGATGTGCATATGAAAAATACTTTGGAGCAAAGGTTTGTAAAAAAAAAGAATTTGTTTAATTTGAGAACTTTGTAATGTGCAAGAAACTTATATAAAATACATAATTCTTAAGAATGGCTTTTAAAGGAAAGTGTTAAAAACTGTGTCTACGTTAAAACCTTTTCTAAAGTATTTTCTGATATTAGTACTTTTGTTTATTAAGTAGCCATTATTCAGAGATGAGATTAACAATTATTTGTTCTGACATAAGATAAAAAATTTATGAACAACTTGTCCAATTTCCCATCAACATATTGCAGTTACTTGATGTTTAACTGTAGGAAGCCAAAATTTTATTAATAAATAATTTTGCTATATTGAATGACATTTTATTCATTCAAAGTTTTATTCTTTTTATGAAAGTGTTAGTTTTAAATTGTGTATTTCTCATTAGAGAATAAATGGCAACATATGACAGATTATGCATTTCCCAAAATGTTGAGGTTGCTGGAGAAATGATAAAAGTTGCAACTGACATTTTGGAAATCAGAGGGAAGTCAAAATCATATAAAAAAGTAATATTAATTGAATCTATTTTACAAGAATATAAGTGTACTAACAATTTTAAGTCAGAAAATCCCAGTAAAAGAGTCAAATCCCAAGAATCCAGAAAAAATATACAATTAAAATGTTTTTTACATTCTATGACATGAGCTTAAATGTATATAATTATAAATAGAATAGATTTTATAAGTATTTAGAACAATGCTTGTGTTCAGAAATTGATATAGCTGCTCAGTTTCAAAATGAAATGAACAAATTGCCAGTCTTAACTGAAGATCCAGGGGTTAGAAAGAAATGTTGAAATCATGAATCACAGGTCCAAAGTAAAAAATCCCAAGACAGTAAATGGTCAGAAATCAAATATACATAGCAACACTAATATTCACAATCACTTGCAAGCTGATGAACAATGTAAAAAAAAAATTGCCATCTAGTTCAAGAACACAAACCACTTACATCTACTGAACAATTTTTTTCATTGGTTGACAGCTGGAGAGGACAAACAATATTAGCAAATCTGAGATGCATTTATGACAATATCTGCCAATAACTCATTTCTATTTTGGTTATTTCATTTTCAGCATATCATACAGAATGTATGGGCCTTTTTTCTCTGAAAGTGACTTTCTCTTTCTTCACAGTATGTTCCGTCCACCCTAGAGAAAAATAAGTGTAGCCACTGTATTCTGCCGATAAGCAGAATCAAGCAGCCTGGAAAGGAAAAGGCACCAAAATTTTCATTGATGAACTTGATGATGGCCTGTCTGTGTTGAATGCTTGTCCACCCTAGAGAAAAATAAGTGTAGCCACTGTATTCTGCCGATAAGCAGAATCAAGCAGCCTGGAAAGGAAAAGGCACCAAAATTTTCATTGATGAACTTGATGATGGCCTGTCTGTGTTGAATGCTTGTCCACCCTAGAGAAAAATAAGTGTAGCCACTGTATTCTGCCGATAAGCAGAATCAAGCAGCCTGGAAAGGAAAAGGCACCAAAATTTTCATTGATGAACTTGATGATGGCCTGTCTGTGTTGAATGCTTGTCCACCCTAGAGAAAAATAAGTGTAGCCACTGTATTCTGCCGATAAGCAGAATCAAGCAGCCTGGAAAGGAAAAGGCACCAAAATTTTCATTGATGAACTTGATGATGGCCTGTCTGTGTTGAATGCTTGTCCACCCTAGAGAAAAATAAGTGTAGCCACTGTATTCTGCCGATAAGCAGAATCAAGCAGCCTGGAAAGGAAAAGGCACCAAAATTTTCATTGATGAACTTGATGATGGCCTGTCTGTGTTGAATGCTTGTCCGATGGTGAAAATGTCACGTGTTTGCGTGCATTGGTCCAATGTAAAAAATTCTCAATACACATAAAGTCAGACATCTAGCATGCAGAGCAATACTTGCAGGTCAACAGATAAGGTAGAAAAAAAACTGCCTCTAGTTCAAGAACACCAACAACTTTTATCAGCAGAACAATTCTTTTCATTGGTTGATAGTTGGAGAGAACAAACAATATTAGCATATCTGAGATGCATTTAAGAAAAAAAGCTGCTACAGATTTTTTTATTTTAGTTATTTTATCTCCAGCATATCAGACAGAATACACATGCTCTTTTTTATGTGAAATAACTTTGTCTTTCACTGCAGTTTGAGAAAAGGAACTGATATTTACTAAGCTGCCATATTTTATGATTTAAATTTATCTAATCTAAATCTAAATCTAATTTATCTAAGCTTATTTATAAATGGAACTTTGTCTGTGTGTGTGTCTGTGCATGTATGTGTCTCCGTTACCTATAGACTCCAAAACAGCTAAACCGATTGTCTTGAAAATTTACGCAGTGGTACTATAAGCATCTGCGAGTGATCTTAGCTGGGTTTTGTATCAAGGTACCCCCGATAAATATCGAAAACCGATAATTGAAAAAATTGGGTTATAGAAGGATTGATCCAATTTTAATCAAATTTGATACACTCATAGACAAAAACATGAGAAACGATATTCAGAAGTTTCAAGATTGCACCTCTTAAAATAGTGCAGAAAATCAATGATTGATATATATATATATATATATATATATATATATATATATATATATATATATAAAAGGCAAGATGTTTGTGTGTGTGTCTGTTTATCTGCCTGTATGTCTGTATTTTTTTCAGCCCTTTTATTTTAGTTTTGGCTAGAGCTGCCCAATCCTCACATTGCAGTCTTGAAAGACTTCAAAATTATTTATGCTGCCTTGTTGGGGATGACTTATTTTTTTATTGTAATGTCATGAGCCTATTGTTACTCTGTCTCTACTTTTGTGGCAAGTGTACTGATGTACTTCATTCATTAGTACCATTAGCTCAGACCTTTACAGCCAAGACTCCACTTGCTACATTCACAGGGCTAAATCCCCCTCATTCCCTATGTATTCTCTTGCTAAGAAAAATTTGCCATTGAGAAAACTTCTTCCCAAAAATACCAACAATAACTTCTGCATGATTACATTCTTGAATACTACAGACATAACCTCTTCACATCAAGTATTATTTATCTATCCTCCATATCTTCATAATCCTCTCTACATTCTATTATATTATATTATACAGCTTATTATATTATATTATATTATATTATATTATACAGCTTATTATATTATATTATATTATACAGCTTATTCAGTAATGCTCTACTTTTAGTGGCTCCTGAGCCTTGTATCGGTTGAACATTAATAAAAGTAATGTACAGATTCATCTGGCACAAAAGCACCAGTATGAATGAAGCAAGCAGTTAGGATCTAACTCACAACATTAGAAATAGTCTACAAGTTTAACTTACCAAGTAAACCAGCTTATTTACTAATTTCATCTTGTTCTGTACCTGTGAGGATTAAACTCACTACAGGTTCTGCAAGTACCACTCACTAAGCACTACTTAACATCAAAGAAGCCAAAATTTCACTAATATCTAATTATTTACCGTATTTGCAATTAGAATCATATTTTCATCTTTGATTTTATTAACGCAATATTTCAGCCATTGAGCACTATAGCATTCTTCAGGTGTCTTGATGAGACACTGGTATAAACAGTCATGGGTAGACATTAGGTAACAGGCCACATATGCCCCCATCTTTCTAAATGACATGCTAAATTTCATAAGAAAAATTACATTTCTTAAATTTTAATTTTGTTTCTTTCTCACTTGTTCACTCACACACTCTTTCATACATAACCACTTACATAAATAATGATTAGGTACAATTATTCTTACATTTTATAACCATTTGCTGAAAGTAATATTTTTATCATTTTAAACCACAGGTTATTTTAACTATGGAAGAACATACGTGTAAACATTTTTTTGCTTTTGAAACAAACATCCATAATAATATTTTCTGTAGAAGAAATATTTTTTATTTTCAAATAAATCATTTAAAAACAAATCCCATGCAACCATCTATTAATCGCACTATTACCAGTGATAATATTAAACCATAATTTAAATTTATTTAATTATAGAAAAAACTTTTCTCTAAAACAAACTTTTCCACCATTTCTAAGGCATATGCTTACACATATGGTCTTAAGTAGTAAAAAAAGGTGGGGTACCTACTACAAAAATTACCTTGAATCTTTTTAGTGTTGCAGACCACCTAGTGATGATCCACAGATCATGCAGCCCACTGCTCAGAAAAAGTAGTTCATACTTGGCGTAGAGGATTAAAACATTGGTTAGTGAATTTGATGATATAATAATTGTGAGTTCAATCCCTAGGTGAGATAGTAATGGGAACTAAAAGGATACTTATACTTGACATCATTATGAGATAGTTGAAATTTCTAAAGCAGATAATGAGGAAAGAGTGCCTGGAAAATTTTATATTCACAGCAGTGACTGAAGGCAAGAGCCACAGAGGAAGCATGTAACCTACCTAGAAAGCTTTAGTAAATGGATGGTGAAACAAAGTTGAGAAGAGATAAAAAAAGACAAAAATTATTATGGCTATAAAGGACAGGAAATCGTGGAGAGCCATGATTGCCAATGTCTTGAAGATGTAAGCAAAGATGAAATTTTAGAGAAAATAGAAACAAAAAGATAGTGATACTTGACATCAGGATGAGATAGTTGAAATTTATAGGGCAGATAATGGGAAAAGAGTACTTGGAAAATTTGATATTAACAGTAGAGGCTAAAGGCAATAGGGACAGAGGAATCCATAACCTACCTATTTAGCTTTAGCAAATGGATTGCTTTTGAAAGTTTGAAGTTCGAATTCCAATTGAATTCCTTGCATTCACTTACGCACAAATACCCTTGGGAAAGGTATTAATTTGTATCTTCCCTCCAGTTATAGGTTAAATAATAGGACAGATTGAGTTCTATAGCCTTGGCTGGCAACCAGTCTACCACAGAAAGCAATGGCAACCTACTACGGGATAATCTTCTGCCCAGTCAGTGATGTCTCTTTTGAGACATGATCACCCAAAGCATGTATCACGTATGGCACTTAACTGAAATGGACTGCAAAACAAGTTTGAAGAGAGATAACAAAATACAAAATTTTTAAGAGCTATAAAGGACAGGAAATTGTAGAGAGCCATGACTGCTAATGTCCTGAAGGAATACAGCACACAGAAGAAGAACAGTCTACTCACAACTTTATACTAATGGTTTGAAGGAAGTTGTAATAAAAGAAATAAATACTTTAATTAAAAATAAAACTAAGAAATTTAGATGAAAGTAAAAACTGTAATAATAAGAATTAATACTAATAATATTACTAAATTTGTTGATTGCATTAAAAAGCAAAGAATATGATCTTTTCAACAAATTGTATGTATTTCTCTTGTTTACTAATAAAAACTGAATAGAAAGTACAAAAGTAGAAATATATACTATGGAGAATACTCAATAGATTCTAATAAAATCAATGTATTGTTTTTTGCCTACACATATATGAAGTATTTTGTCTACACTTATACATGTAGGTATTTTTCCCTCATATATAATAAGTATTTTTCCTACTCATGTAGTATTTATATATAACGTGGAATACTTGGTATATAAGTCTAGTAAATTCCGATAGAGACGAACTCAAAAGAACTCAGTATTAAATTAATTTATTTAATCTAACAGAGTAATATAATTTAGAAAAACTTTTTAGATATTCTACAATTTCATGGGTAATACGTATCTCACAGCAGCTTTTTTCTGCTGCGAAATATGTATTACCCATGAAATTGTAGAATATCTAAAATTTTTATAATATATATATATATATATATATATATATCTTTCTCCCCTTCCCTCCCATTCCTTCATTTCGTTCTTTCCTCCTTCCACTGACAAATATTATCATTTATTTATTTATTTGTAATTTTATGTTTATTATTATTTTTATTATGTTCCCTCTTCATTTTAAGAAAAAGCTCATTCTGGCAAAAATTTTATGCCAGATGGAGGAATATTGTAAAAGGATCTGATGAGATGAGCTGTTTAAGCTCATTGAAATGAACTATAGTTTATAACTAATATGACGTGTTGAGTTTTCCTTTATAAACTATATATATATATATATATATATATATATATATATATATGGTAAGTATTCTACCTACACATATATTAAGTATTTTATTTCAGAATAACAAACAGGGACTTTGTTTATAAAACATTTGTAAATAATTCAGCAAATACATTCATTTAAAATTATAAAAGGTATATTTAAAATTAATGGAGGTAAAACCTATTCAGTACACTATGAAAAGTAAAATCAAGCTGAACTTAATAACTTGAAAAATAGCTTTTATTGTCACACAATTTCCTAGCTTTTTAATTCTGTTTAAAATACTATACTGATGAGAATGGGCCTAAATTTTCAGTCAGGTTTAGGACAGGCAACTGATGTCACCATTGCAATGTTCATTGTTATATACTGTTTTCTTGGTTACACTGTTGTGCTCACACCTTTATAATGTTCCTCTTTTTTTCTTATTCTTTCACACTCCATAACCGTTTGTGTCATAGTGACTTTAATGCCTTGCATGGGGTAGTATGATTAAAACAAATTAAAAGAAAGTATCTTGATTTTCTCATTTTTAAAATATTGTTTCATTGGATAGGTAGTGTATTTAGAATTGTTATACTGTTGAAATGTTAAAAAGGGTTAAAACTTTCAGAATTTTAAAAAATATAGCAATATCAATTGTGAAGTACTTTCAAACTTCCCCTTTATAAATAACAGCTATATCAACAACTCTGTAAAACTCAGAAATCAACTTCACATTACATCAATATTGTGAACAGGACATCTAATCTAAAATGATAAAAAAATATTTTTTATTCTGACAAGTATTGTGGCCTAAGGAACACTTATAGAATGCTAATATAGAGTAATTATCTCCCTATTTTTATGAGTGGACCAGAATATTTTAGTTGTGCCATGTATAGTTAAATATATTTGACTATGTATTTATATAAACACATGTATGTGTATATAGTGAACTCTCCTCCTCACAGTTGACCTTGATAAGTATAAAACTTTATTTATAAATCAATAGTAATTGCTCTAGGCAGTTATTGAGTGATTTATTGGCAGGAATTCTGTTCATCTTGATATTCATTATATAATTTTATGTATATAAATAAGCAGTATTATTATTTTATTATATACAAAAACACCATCAGTGGAACAAGCAGATGATGATTACAACATATCTCAATGGTTGAACCAGTGGATGAAGAAGGCTACCTTTCATGAACATGCTGTGGAAGGTGCCACTCAAAGTTATAACAGAGTCAGAGACAGTCAACTGCAGTTTCATAACTGGATTCTACATGTGCCACAGAAGTTTATGAAATCCCATGTGTGGGTCACTTCCTGGCAAGTTGAGGTCCACCTTAAACAAATTCATCTTTCTCCTACTCTCATTTACTTTTGCCTTCAACCAGCTCTTGCAAAGCCAGATGATGATAAGGAATAGATGATGGGAGCAGGTTTTGGAGGAAAATGGAAGCTTCCAGTCTGAACCTGCATGTTGACAGCAAATTTAGTCATCAACTTAAGAGGCTCATCCCTTGTTCCCTGTTTAGGATGTGGTTTCCGGATTTCTCTTTTATGTAGCCCCCTACATGTCAATTGGACGTAGAAAAAAGTTTCACAGGTCATATGCGAAAGTACTTCTGAAAATATACGTACTACACCATCAGCTGCATTGACGAGAATTATTACACGGCAAAGAAAGCGTAAGTTATATCTTTCTATTTTTGTCTGTGGTGAAATTTTTTTCTGTTGAGGAGGTTGAAATTTCGGTCTTTTTCCCTCGGTATAAAGAAATTGTAATAATGGAACAATTTCAAGCGTCCATGTTAGAACTGTTGAATTTCCAAAAACAGCAATTGGAACTACAGGAGAAGATGATGCAGTGACGTCTAGAAAGTGACAAAAAACAACAAAAATGGCAAGAAGAACTCATAGGGTTAATTCTAGAGAAGAATAAAAACTCAGATGAGAGTACGTTCTCCCAGAACACCATCTGGTCGAATATTGAAACTTTCAATTATAATCCAAACGAAGACAAAACTTTTGAAAGGTATTACCATAGATACCAGGACTTTTTTGAAATCGACTGTAAGTTATGGTCTTCGGAGAAAAAATTCAGGTTACTCCTCAGGAAATTAGGCACGCATGAACATAACAAATTCACGGACTTCATCCTTCCGAAAAAAACAAAGGATCTAGAATTCAATGGGGCTGTAAAACTATTAAAAGAATTATTTAGCCCTAGGTTATCCTTGTTCCATAAAAGGTGGAGATGCCTAAATCTGCAAAAGAACGAGGCTGAAGATTACACTTGGTTTGGTGAGTTACTATCAGGAGTTCATTCCAAATCTGCACAAGTTGCGTGCGCCCTTAAATGAGCTACTAAAAAAGATAAAGTATGGTGCTGGTCTGAGGATTGCAAGAAATCGTTTAGGAGATAAAAGATAGACTTACATCAGATTTATTTTTAGCTCACTACGATCCCAAATTAGACATCGTAATCGCTTGCGATGCTAGCACATATGGGATTGGTGCATGTATATTACACAAGTGGAAGGATGGACAAATAAAGCCAATTGCACATGCAAGCAGAACACTGCTCCCGGCTGAACAAAACTACTCACAAATCGAAAAGGAGGCACTGGCAATAGTGTTTGCAGTAACAAAGTTTCACAGATATATTCATGGAAGGAAATTCACATTGCAGACGGATCATAAATGGTTGTTGACCATTTACGGATCCAAAAAGGGACTCCCCACATATACTGCAAATAGACTACTGAGATGGGGTACTTTACTTCTAAATTACAATTTTGACTTACAACATTTAGCATCAACAAAAATTGGACACGCAGATGGGTTGTCGAGACTCATTGCGAAGTCAAATGAACCTTTAGAGGACACCGTTATAGCAGCATTAAAATCTGAAGTGGAAGTGAAGAATACTCTCACTGGAACTGTCAGAGATTTATTGGTGTCATTAGCAGATATAAAAAAGGAAGCGTCAAAAGACGATTACATCAAAGATGTAAAAAATAAATTACTGGAAAAAGACCAACGAATGGCAGAAACTTTTTCTACGTGCGACAACGTATTACTCTACAGCGAAAGAGTTGTAATTCCTAAAGTGTTACAGAGGAAAATACTGAAAGATTTTCATACGGGTCATCCTGGTGTGAATCGAATGAAAAGTTTAATGCGGTCGTACGTGTTCTGGCCAGGCATGGACACAGACATTGCGGCCATGGTTGGAAAATGTGAGGGTTGTGCGCTGGCGGCGAAATCGCCACAAGTACTACAAAAGCCTTGGCCGAAAACGGATAGACCGTGGTCGAGACTGCACATAGACTTTGCCGGTCTAATGGGTAAAACGTATTACTTAATTGTCGTAGATAGCTACACCAAGTGGCCGGAAGTTTTTCAAATGAAACAACCCACAGCAAAAAATACTATAAACAGACTCCATGAGCTTTTCGCAAGATTTGGAGTAGTAGACACAATTGTCAGTGACAACAGGTCACAATTTACATCAAAAGAGTTTAAGGAATTCTGCGATACATTTCAAGTGGAACATATAACCACTCCACCCTATCACCCACGTAGCAATGGTCTAGCTGAAAGATTCGTGGATACCCTAAAGAGAGCATTAAGGAAGGCTACGGGAACGCCCACGAAAACGGCTTTACAGTTATTCCTACAGGTATACAGAATTACGCCGAACAGAGCAGCACCATCAACGCTGTCGCCAGCTGAATTAATGTTTGCAAGAAAAGTACGTTCGGTTTTTGATAAGCTAATTCCATCAAAGAAAGCTGATACACCTAATGTAAGCACACCCAAAAGAAAATTTGTGGTGAATGAAAAAGTGTTTTTCAAGAACTATAAAAACAACACTACGAACTGGATGAAAGGCGAAATTAAAGGACGTATAGGGAACATGCTCTATGTGGTGCAAGGACTGAAATTTGAACATAGAAGGCATGTAAATCAATTAAGAAAAAGATTTTCGGAAGAGACAACTGTTGCGCCTGAAGAGATGGATGAAAATGTGGAGGATCTTTTTGATACTTTCGAGTTACAAATGCCTCAGGTACAAGAAGGTAGTACCAGGAAATCCACCCGCAAAAGGAAACTAACACACCAGTTGTCGGTAAACCCGAAAAAGAAAAAATACGATTGAAGCAAAAGTCTTAGGAGTGGGGTGTTAGGGTGCCGCTCCTATTTGACTACAAATGGACTGTTCCCATTGCTATATATAGCAATGGTGGATTCTCTACAAGGGAGTCGTAGAGAGTCACTTGAGAGTCTCTAATGAGTTACTGAAGAGTCAGTGCGAGTCAGTGAAGAGTTAGTCACACTTCCAGTGGCGTACCGGAAGTAATCACGTAATCACACGTCTTACGACGGATTGGACTCTTGTATCTTTCTATTGTAAATATTACTAATCATACTAACATACTAACCGTCTTTCCGTGGAATACAACTTATATTCTGATTCTGTTGTTGAGTTATTCATTTATACTTGGCGACATAACAACCTTCCTTTACTTTACTAAACATATTGAAAGGACTTACAGTTAGGCAAAGCTCAAAATAATGCCTTTAGACATACATCTTTCTGATTTTTCATATGTGTTATTCATGTACCTATGAACAGTAATAGGTATGTTGCAATCCTTATATAATACATTAGACTCTATTGAGTGTGGTGTTTTTTATACTGTCTAGCAGTTCTCTACTAGCAGTGGTTATATACTTTATGTAGTTTGCAAGTCTTGTATTTGATGATATTATAAAGATTACTATTTAGTTCCAATCTCTGTTCTGGGTTATTACTCACACAGTAGCCTTTTAGGTTACAACAGTAAGATTCATATCTACTCTGTTTTTACATGCTAATGTAAACAAAGACAATTTATTTGAAAAATTTTATTGATTAACTCGGACATGTTTTTAAAGTATTTGTTCAAACATTATTTTTAATGAATACTTTTATTTGAGTTTTTTATAATTAAACATTATATTTATTGATACTTACTGGCCTGAATAAACAAGAAATCTTATTAGAAAAATATGCATCTTCTTTTTTTCTAACAAGATTTTTTAAATGATAAGGCTTACACCATTTCACCTGGAAACATTTCTGAAGGTGTTAGAGCACATTTAAAGCAGCAGAAACCAACTGGTATCATAGTTCGGGCTGCTGGTGCATCTGATAATTCAAAAGTGTCCTTGGTGTTCATTGAAAAAGCGAATACCAACAAATGCTGGCAAAATATGTATTTGCCCTGGTTGTCAGCCATATTTGTAGTTATGTCTTCACTGAAGATGAAAATAAATTGATACTTCACTTTTCAGAAAGAGCTCCTGCACACACAGCCAGTTTTACACAGAACTGGTACAAGTGACATTTCTGTGGATTTTCTGACAAGTCAATTTGGCCTCCACCAAGCCTTAGCAGTAATCCTATGGATTTTGTGATATGGCCCTTATTGGGGAGTGATGCTTTATGTATCTCATGCTGAAGTGTGTCAAGCCTGAAAGAAGCTCTTACGATGACGTGGTACAATTTGATCAAAGAGGTGACAAAGAAGTCATGCATTTCAATTGAGAAGAGTTTATGATTAAAAGCAAAGGGTGGCCATTTTGTTTTGTATCTGTATAAAATATTGTCAATAATTATAACAATCAACCGGTAAACTTTCATTAACTGAAACCTAAAACTTTTTTATTTCATGATGTAATAAATAATGGTAGAAAAAGGAAAGTAACCAAGCAATTAAAAAGTTTGTTTTGGGAATTACACTGAAAAGAAAAGAAAAGAAAAGAAAAAATAATTTCTTCCAAATTCAATTTTTTCTTCTTTGAAAAACAAAAAAAAAGGTTAAAAAAGTTGCATTTTCTCATTTTCTCTATTAATAATAGATCAACTCATGTGAAATTATTTTAGAGTAAAAAGAATAGAGGAAATACATTTGCAAACAAATATGGCCACATTTACAAAAAAATGCATTCTGTAAGAAGATGATCTGGTAAATATGCAAAGGCATCTCATGACTGGGTCTTGCTGTTGATTAACTGTTTTGTCAAAAGAAATTTATAGGAAAAAGAGAAAAAATGTGAAATGTGAGTAAGGGGCAAGAAACAAAATAGAAAATTTAGAAAAGTTTTTTTTTTTAAGAATAGAAACACATTAAATATTTCATTTTTTTCTGTAAGATAAAAAAAGCTGCAATCATAAATATTAATGTTTATTTGTTTAACTGAGTGTGGCTTTACAGACACAGAAACATAAATAAAAATACAAATATTATATGTGCATATACAAAATTTTATTATGGGATAGATATGAAGAGACCGAGATAGACAGACAGATACGAAAAGAATGAGATAGATAGATAGATAGATAGATAGATAGATAGATAGATAGATAGATAGATAGATAGAAAGAGACTGAGATAGATTTTAATTCTAATCATTTCACCCGAAGCAAGGCAGAACTGCCACTGGTGCCCAGGGGATTGCATAAGAGGTGAGTGAAGAGGAAGAGGAATAAGTTACATGGGTGTCAGAGAATGAGTAAGAAAAGGATGGGAATACAGGTGTAAAGAGGACTGCATCAGAATAGAGTGGAAAGGAAGAGGAACATGATACAAGGGTTGTCAAGGAAAGGATGTAAGTCAAGAAGATAAGAGATGGCAACTGACTTTGCATTTAAACTCTTGGAGATTGTAGCTGTGAGGGAAGCAAGTATGCAGAAGGGAATTCCATAAGTGGGAAGTGTGAGCAAAGAAGCTAATGGAGTAGAAGTTGCAGTTATATTTGATTGATTTCACTAAAATACCTAGCAGCTAGTCTAGTAGCTCTACTAAGTTCATGCAGAGGAGGCACCAGGGAGCTAAGCTTATTGGAGCAGAAGTCGTGAAAGTATTTGTAGAAGATAGATATGGAGAGACCGAGATATGAAGAGATTGAGATAGATAGATAGATAGATAGATAGATAGATAGATAGATAGATTTGTAAGAGACTGAGATAGATTTTTAAGAGACTGAGATAGATAGAGAGATTTTAAGAGACTGAGATAGATAGAGAGATTTTAAGAGACTGAAATAGATAGATTTTAAGAGACTGAAATAGATAGATAGATAGATAGATAGATAGATAGATAGATAGATAGATATGAAGAGATTTAGTCAGACATAAAGTGACTGAGATTAAATGATATGAAGATAGATATTAAGTGACTTAGATATTAAGAGAGTGGGATAGATATTAAGAGAGTAACATAGATAGATAGATAGATAGATAGATAGATAGATAGATAGATAGATAGATAGATAGACCAAAAATTAATGAACACTTCAATTTTCTGCATAAGTTTTTATTTGACATACAAAACAATTCATCAATATCTTAATACGCGAATTTAACTTTGATGGATTTTGGCAGACTTTTATTATTTCTGAAACAGAATTTATCAGGCATGCTATCTTTTCTTACCAGTCTGCATTTAAACTTTTTCTTTTACAAGGATTTGATTTAAAAAATTTTTCTCATTTCAGTATCACAGGCATCCCAGACATGTCCAACAGGGTTCATGTCAGGAGATTGATTTAACCATGGATGTTACTTAATAGGTTTGTGAACCTGCCATTTTTTAATTGCTTTCACTTTATAGGACATTTGTCTATAAAAAATTAGGTAAATACTTGATTATGTTCATTCCTCAGAAGGAATATTTTTTTCTTCTTTGTGTCATGTCCTTTCAAAACATTGATGATCATGGCTCACCACAATTTCTTGTCCTTTATAGCTTAGAATAAATTTTGTGTTCATTTTTATCTTTTCTAAACCTTGTTCTGCCATAATTTTATTCAAGCTTTCTTGACAGGTTATGTGTTGTTTTCCTTTGTCACTTTTGCTTTAAATCTCTCCTGTGAGTAGCAAATTTTCCAAACCCTTTTTTCTCATCATATGCCCTAGAAATTTCAACTATTTCTTCTTGATGTTATATATAAGTGTTCATTTTGTTTCCATTTTCTCTAAAGCTTTTTTGTTTCTCATATGTCCGGTGGTATATTGTATTCTCAGCATCCTTCTGTAGATCCACATCTGTTACCTCAAATCTGTTATTCATCTTTCTCTGCCATATAGGAGAACTGATACTATGTAACATTTTAGTAATCTTTTCTTTGTTTCCAAGAATTTTTTTCTTGTTTCTTAATACTTTCCTTAGATTTTTAGAAGACATCTTTCAGTATCACCATTTAGTTATGCACTTTCCATCCTCTATTAAAACAGCTGCTAGATATGTAAATTGTAGTACTTTTTGATTTTAGTATCTCCAATTTTTAATTTGCATGTTGGGCCATTCTTTTTGCGAACAACCACACATTCTATCTATTTGCAATTGAGGTTTGGGCTCAGTTTTGTTCACTACCTTCTGTAAGAGTTTTATAGTTTCCTTTCTATGTCTACTATCAACAATATGTCATCTGCATATCTTATCTGGTTAAAATTGTGGCCATCAATAAAGAATTTTTGTAGGACTTTCCAGAATTGCCTCTTGTATAGGTTGAATAAGTCCGGTAAGAAGACAAATCCTTGTCTTTCACCTCTTTCTATCTTAGTATATTTACTGAATTCATTTTCTATCTACATGCAGTTGGTTGACGCCAATATAGGATCTGTACCTTTCTGAACTATACTTTTTTCAGTCAACATTCTCACTTCTAAACTTATTTATAAATGGAACTTTGTATGTGTCTGTGTGTGTGTCCGTTACCTATAGACTCCGAAACGGCTGAACCGATTTTCTTGAAAATTTACACAGTTGTACTATAATCAAATAGAGTGTTCTTAGCTAGGTTTTGTGTCAAGGTAGCCCTGATAAATATCAAAAACCGATAAATGAAAAAATTGGGTTATAGAAGGAGTGGTTCGATTTTAATCAAATTTGATACACTCATAGACCAAGACATAAGAAACAATATTCAGAAGTTTCAAGCAGTTCTTACAATAGTGCAGAAAATGGATAATATATATATATATATATAAAAGGCAAGATGTTTGTGTGTGTGCCGGTTTATCTGTCTGTATGTCCTTTATACAAATCCACAATTTTATCCGATTCTCACCAAACTTCACACAGATATTCTTTAGGCTGAGTCTGAGCTCCAGGACCATGGATTAGTTTTAAAGCTTTCATTACACCCGAGCAACACTGGGATATAATGCTAGTGTTACATATAATCAGAATGGCTCCCATACCAAAATAAAAAATATCCATGTTTTGTAACAGGTGCTTGAAGCAAAATTGAAAACAGAATACATATCTATGCAAATACACACATATATGTGTATGCATCTATATATTCATATATACTTGTGTATTCATGTATGTGCATAATGTCCTTCTTCTATGTGTTGTGCACTTTACCTTGTGGGTGATTATGGCCCTCCATAACCACCTATCTCTTATTGGCCTTACCTACATTTGACCTTTGCCAATTTTCCTATCTCTTGTTCTGACATTCACTTATCCAAGTTCCTCAGTCAGGTGGTCTGCTGCCTTCCCCTTCCCTTTCTTCTTTCTCTTTTGCTTTTGATATGTCAAATTCTCCAAGCTTTCTATCCTCATTTTCAGCTATCTCTTTATAATTCTGTGTCTAAGTATCCTATTTTTCTTAAGTATTTCTTGTTGCTTAATAACACTGTCAATAGAATTCTCAGCATCCTTCTGTAGAAACATGTCTGTTGTTTCCAGTTTTCTCTTCATCTGTGAGAAGATTTCACAATATTTACTGCCATACAAGAAAATTGATAATATAATGAATTAGTACCATTTTCTTTGTTTCTAACAATACTTTTCTGTTTCTCAGTACTTTGATAAGACCTAGAATGCAGCTTTGGAATTTGTTGTTTCATTTTCAGTTTTCTACTAAAATACTTCCCTGATATTTAGGCTTCTGTACTTATTTAATGTTGACATCTCCAATTTGTATTTTACATCTTGGGTTTTTTTTTTCTCTTGCTGGCAATCACACATTTTGTTATCTTGAAGTTGATGGTTAGTGATTTCTTCTCACATTCTTTTGCAACCTTGACTAGAAGGCATGTAGTTTGCCTTCTATATAAACTTATCCATATATACAAATTGAACAGCCATGACAACCCACCAATTAATATTTAAGGTAGATAGATAAACATACAGATAGATGTTAATAGACAAAGACACATGGCCTAAGAAATCTAGATAGACAGACAGATTGATAGATTGGTAAAAATTTGATAGCTAAAAAGGCTAGAATTAAATTTTAGATAGAAAGTCTAAAGATAAATAAATAGACTAAAAATCAATAGATATGAAGGCTAAAAATAGTTAAATAGACAGACAGATAGATACAAAGGCAAGTCAAAAAATATCCACACTTTTACATCTAATGGGATATGCCCACGCAGGTTTGAATCCTGTCCACAGTGCCATGTAAACATCTTGTAGAAGAACCAGCCAGTACTCAACTAGAATAGAAGTTGGATCTGACTGTTTATTTATTGTAACAAAATTACAATTGTGGCACACGGGCAAAAAGGGAGGGGGAAACAAAACTGAGGATGGTCTTCAGTAATCTATCTTATACCTAGCTAATCTCTTTCGCGACCCAGACACACGCTACAATTTTTCTCAATCACCAAAAGAACTTGTCCATCAACACTCATACTGTCGTGCACCAAAATACCACAAAGCATTCCGGGGACCTAAAAATTCCCCACAATGTACATAAAAATTTGACAATGTACAATATTTACAATAAATTGCAAAAATATATAAAAATTTTCGACATGAAATGACAAAGGGGGAGGGGCATGACACAAATCCCAAAATAAAATTTCAAACAAAAATAACAACATAAACATTGTGTTAGCTGGACCCAACCTACCCTCAAAACAAAGAGGTCGCTGTATTCCGCCCAGAGGACGAAATCAAGAAACTCTCTTTCTACAGGGAGTGGAGAGGCAAAAAAAATTGGACTGGGGAAAATATAATACTGGCTCAGACGAGATGAAACGGGACAAAAATAAATAAACGGAAACTGGGAATCTCGAACTGGACCATAACCAAAGACGAAAGCCGGGGAACAGGCCAGGAATCACACTCACTCACATTAACTAGGTACACAAAAAGGGACTTACCTTAACCAAAGGGGAGGGTTCCAGAGGAATCCAACCCGATGTGACTACCAGATCTAAAAGAGAAAATCAAGGCTAGCCCCAGTCACGCGAACCAGGCTCGCCACATTTACCCACCTTTTGCTGAACTCTGTCGGTGGCAACCGTTTCCGATCAGTTCTAATCTTCATTTTGAGTTGGTACTCAAAATATCGGATTAGATCCTGATGCGAAAGACGGCCACCCCGCAAGACTTCCTCCATACGCGTCATCCATATCACCATTCGAGCCGTGGCCAGAAGCAACAGAAACACCATCCGTTTCACTCCAGTGTACGGGGGCGACACATTATCGCAGGCATATGCACGATCAATGGACACAAGTTCCCGCGGCGCGATGCGAGCAGTCAACTTGCCGACACGATCCCACAACTCGCGAACAATGGAAGAAGGCGTGCGCCGACGTCTCCTTTAAGCCAAGGTTGCAACGTTCACAATCTGGCAAATGCGCCAAGCCCATTATGAAACACATGTCATTGAGCGACAAGGCGTTACGAGCTAGTCGCCAGGTCAGAGAAAACTCAGAGTTGCTGAGCCAATCCGATCCTGGCGCCCAAGACCAATGGGAGAGATACTCCTCCTCCGTCATGCCGAGCTTCTCCCTCAATCGATCCTACGCGACGCCCTCCACTAGTCTCCGATAGAAGTGCCTCCTAGGCCGAGAAAGGTAACTAGACCGTGGAATGGCCCACAAGGCCCTCCGGCACTCGCGGATGAAAGCTGGTTGCTCTCGAAGCTTGCGGCAGCGCAAAGAGACCGGGGGAGTGATAGTGAGGCTAGGGAATGCGTCCCTCACTACCCCCGTAAGCAACAAGTCTTCCATTAACGCACGACTGAGAAATGCCAACCTCGAGGCGCGCCTGTGGCTCGCCAAGTGCGGCATTCCCAGTCCCCCTTGACACGGACGTTGGTAACAGACACGTTTGTTGACGTGATGTCTGCGTCCTCTCCACAGAAGGGAGAATAGCAGACGCTCGATCGCCTCCTCACGCTCCTCACAAAGTGGAAGTACAGACAGCCGATAAAGGACCATGGGGAAGACGCCAAGTTTCGACCGACACGCTGACCTTTGCCTGTATATCAGACCAATTCTTCTCCAACTGCAAGTCCGGACCGAACCAAACTCCGAGGATTTTGACCGGTCCGTCCGTCCAGTCGAAGGGCCCCAGGAGGGGAATCCTCTTCCAGGCACCTAACCGCAAGCCGGAAGACTTGTCGCGGTTAATCTTGGCCCCTGTCACCTGTTCGTACCGTTCAAGCGCCTTCTGTACCGCTCTTATGTCCCTGCGGGAGGACACAAAAGTCGTTACGTCATCGGCGTATGCGGAAACCCTGGCTCGAGCACCACCAGGGATAGCGATTCCACATAGAGCCGGACTGCACAACCTGTCTCTAAGCCAGCGAAGGAGGGGCTCCAACGCCAAAATATAGAGTAAGGACGACAGCGGGCAACCCTGTCGAACCGACATAGACAGCGCAAACGCGCTCGACAGCTTTCTGTTCACCTGCACCACAGCCGTGGGGGAGCGATACAGGAGACCAATCCAGCAGCAGAAGTCGGTTTCGAATCCGGCAGCCTGCAGGACAGCCGCTAGGTAGCCATGGTCAACCCTATCAAATGCCTTGGACTGATCCAAATTGATCAGCGCGGCCTCATCGTCGTCTTTTACACCCTCTAGGATCGTGCGGATCAAGTGCAGGTTGCTCTGAATTGTTCAGCCCTTCACAGCGCAAGTCTGATCAGGTCCCAACAGAGACTCGGCAACTAGCTGCAAGCGATTCGTCAGGATATTGGCCAAAATCTTTAACTCTGTGTTTAGCAGAGTTATGGGCCTGTAACCGTCTAATTCCCTCCCAACATCCTTGCCTTTTCTCAACAGCGTGACCACACCCCTGGTGAACCGACTGGGGATGGACCCCTGAAAGAACCAGTTGTTGAACACAACTGTCAAGATAGGGACAAAGATGTGCGACAGCCTCAAGTACAATTCATAGGGCAAACCATCCAAACCTGGCGACTTGCCACTGCCGACTCTCTTCAAAGCCGCGTAGACTTCGTCTTCCGTAATCTCTCCCTCGCAACTAGCCGCTTCAGCCGGCAAAAGCCGGGGAAAGCCAGCTAAATAGCTGCGAAACTCCTCGTCACGGAGACCAGGCTCCTTGGTGAAGCGGCGTTCGAAATGCTGCCGAAACGCCTCGCACATGTCATCAGTCGACCTAAGGGTGTGCCCCTCCGGGTCTCGTATCTCGCGGATGTACCGGTCGCCACCTTGACGGACTTCCTCCTTGCGCAGTTCCGCGCCCATGTTCACAGCTTCGGAAGACATCTTGCTTAACTTATGTCTAATTAGCTGACCCATGTAACGATCGCTAGTCGACCGCTCCAGGGCCTCCCTAGCTACGGCTATCTCTAGGGGATCCCCACCAGCCTCCGCCCGGGAAAAATTAGATCTAAGCATCTTCACCTTGGCAGCCTTATCTAGGTTGAGCCGTTGGTTGTATTCAGTGGTGAAAGACCTAATCCTATCCTTAAGACTAGCCCACCACCTATTCCCGATGACTCCCCCAGTTAACGCCCGCTGAACTACGATAATCAGCTGGTTCCGGAAGTCCCGCCTGTCCAGTAAGGACTGGTTGAACTTCCAGTAGCCAGCCATTCTAGCCCTAAATTCTAACACCACACGGGCACATACCATTTTGTGGTCCGTGTAGCCTAACCAGTGGAACATTGGGCATTCTAAGAAATCTATATCGGCCTCTCTCACTAACATTCTATCAAGGTAGGAAACCATCTTGGTAGAAGGCCAACTATTCGCCCACGTCCACATTTTCCCGCCCGGATGATCGACCCTGTATCTATCGACGAGACCAAATTCGTCAATCAGATCGACCAGGCTACGATCACCACTCCTCCCGCTAGAGCCCCACCCTCTATCCAATTTGTGGTCCAGGATGGCATTCCAGTCCCCAACTAGAACTAGTCGCTTGGAATCGACCAGGAAGGGCTTCAACAGACGGAAAAAGTTGACACGCTCCTCTTGATCATTGGGCGCATAAACCGCAACCAGACAAAACTTCTTGCATTTCACTGCAACGTCGGCCACGATCAACCGGCCCTCGGCACCGACATGGACAAGGTCGATCTCCGCGTCCAGGGTACGCTTGACCAGCAAAGAAACACCTCTGGCTTGCCGGTTCCCATATGCTGAATAGACGACAAAGTCGTTAGCCAGCACACAAGAATCGACATCGCAAACAAAGTGAGTCTCTTGGATCGCGGCCACATCCACGCCGAAAGACAAGAGGTCACGAAGCAGGCGGGCTGCCTTACCCCGATCCCTCAAGCCCTTCGCATTTACACTGGCTAACTTGATAGACATCGATTAGATCTGCAATTAGAAAAAGGAGAAAATTACTCGTGGTCACATACCGGATGAAAATCTCTAGCAGTTGGGACCCCGACGGATTGTCCAAGGGACCCTGTACCAATATCAGACGTAATCCGTCCGTCTTGGACAATCCCGCCGACGTCCGTAGAGTAGGTTAGTTTAACTACCCTATATAAAGATGGATGGAGAAGAACAGGGAACCTCCCAACACAATTCTTTTCCATTTTTATAAGTTCAGGAGTTCTACTCCTGTACATTACGATATTTTTTTTCCTTATAGACCTTGCTGGCTTGTTCAATGTGGTCCCACACCTTGAGGTTACCCCCCGTGTTGCGAATCAGTGTAAGCACGCCGGGGGCCTCGGGGAAGTTAGTGGGGTCTTCAGTGGACATCATCCACCGAAGTCAGCTTCAGCAAAGGCTTGAGTAAAGATCGCCTCTGGGCCGACCAGTCTTTTGCCACGTCTTTTTTGTTAACTTTTAGTAGCTCTTCGCCCTGGGGAAGAGCTTTCTTTTTCATAACAAGTCTGGGAGTGGGAGAAGAGGTAGCAGGGGAGGGGGTTAAAGGAGTCAGCTCAAAGGCCGGGGACTGGGCAGGTTTTTGTGGGGAAGAGGGAAGGCTTTTTGCCTTGTCCGCATACGAAGGACGCTCCGGTGACACTGGTAGCGAAACACTTTTCGCCTTGATTGATGCTGCCTTTTCCCCGCTTCTGCTCTTTCTCAGGCTCTTTGGGTTGTCTTGCCTTTCCATCTCCTCGTCTCTGCCACGCTTTAAAGATGCAGACCGCTGCACGTCCATCTCCTCTTCAGTCCTTTCCTCTTCGGGTTTCTTCTGAGGGGATTTCGTCGCCTTCCCCTTCGAGACGTCCTGCTTGGGGGGGGCGATGGAGGTGGTGCGGGCGCCTTCGGCGACGGAGGAGGTGACACAGGTTTCTCCGGTGGTGGAGGAGTTTTAGTCTTCTTCCTCCCAGCCGTCTGCCAGTCTCCTTTATCTTTGGAGGTTACTTCTGATGCTGCTGTTGCTGCCGTTTTGGCTGCCTGCTGTTGAGTTGGTTGGGCCTTTGGGGCAGGGTTCTTTGTCGGACACGCTTTGGCCACGTGGTCCGACGCCCCGCAGACCCAACAAAACGGCTTCCTGCCCTCCATCACCATGTAAATAGATCGTCCCCTGCAGGTGAGAATGTTCGGGATATCGGTGAACTCTTTGCGAGTCACCGTCACCTGCAGGTTCATGTCGCCGGTGATGAAGCCCGCTTTTGACACCACTGAGGACACCTCCGCCACCTTTCCATATTTTGAAAAGAAGGCGCTCACATGATCTTCGGAAATGTCCATGGGGACCCCATGCAAAGTTATTTTGGTCTTGCGGGTCCCCATGTACTCAGTTTGAAGCCTGAGCGTTTTGGTCGTAAGAGACGCTCCGGCTAACTGCTTCGCTTCTTCAACTGATCCCAGCAGGACGTCCCACATTGCATGGCTCCTTCTGGCCACCGCCTTGGCCTTTACCTTCAGGGTCTTAATGGACTCCTCAATGTTTTCCCTGCTGACTCCCACAAACTTGAGTGTTTTGGGGTCTTTCGTCAGCAGGGAGATAATGCTAGGCTCTATGGCCGCCACCACTTCCGGAACCGACAACAACTCCGTCCCTTGGATGTATTGGTCATACTTTTGTCTAAGACCACTATAGTAGTCTTCTCCCTTTCTCACGTTCCCGCCCTTCCACCCAGATGAGGAAGGAACGGGCGATTCCGGCCTGTTCGAGGCCTTTGAAACGGGAGTGCCAAACTTATCTCGCTCTTCTGCCGTCATCGGTACGGCTTCGGACCCGTGCTTTTGTGAGTGGCTAACGTGCCATTCATTTTCCTTTCCACTCCATGTCTCGTTGGAGGGAACTGGCGACCCGAGCTCAATTTGAGTCTCCATCATAATTGCCTTCAGACAGAGGCACACGATCCACTCTCCGCGACTTTAGCTCTCCACGAAACCTAATGCCAACAAAAAACGATCACCACACGAACACTTTCCAAACCAACAATATAGTAACGGAACTCTGATCTTAGCCAAGAGCCCGAGAAACGATCAGTAACACTGTAAAAGTTGGGTTTGACTGAGCAAAAAACACCCTGGGGTAAATTGGTAGGTGGTTTAAATAATAACTTGGGAGATTCCATTCTGTTACAGGTAAGTCTATTCCATAAGCAGTGATTGGCTGATAATTTCAGTGTGTACATTGAGCTCCATAAATATTCAGCACAATATCCACCATTTGTCCTTAGGCCACATAGGGATGTGTATTCAGCTACAACCTTGTTTATTTTCATCTGCCAACTGGATGCTAGTTGGAAACATCAGGAAGGTGAGTCTCACACTCTTGAATGTTCACCTTCCTACAGGGAGACAAAAGGAGACAGCCATGTTGAAAGGTAAGTTATTTGACTTCTATACATTACATATCTTTAGGTTTCTCACACAACCTTCTGCTCCTGTGTGTCTATAGTTAGTACTATTGTAGTCACATGATTGAAGTCTTCTTTCTGCTGTTACAGTGTAAACATGACCGCTTTACTAGTAGTGTTCAACAAGAGAGAACAAAGAGCAGTGGTATTTTTTTGCTTAACCAGACTAACAGATACACAGGTATAAAGAAATAAATATAAAAACGAAAGTTCTGGCTAATAGACAGATAGATGCAGTATTCTGCATGATATTAATATGCACATACATGTATATATCCAACAGTTCATAGAATGTCACCCACAAACTGATTAAAGTAAGATATTTTTTATTCCTCTTTATAACCAAGGGAATTACTTTAAAGCAATAAGAAAAACTAGGTAATAAATAATGAAATATTTTGAGTAGCAAATTCCAAGGATTTAGGGTTACAGTGTAGTATTTCAGAAATCACCCATTATCATGTTTGGTTTACCAATTCTTGACTAATCCTGATAATCTCTATTTGAAACACTAGTCTTTTGATTCCTTCAGGAGGTAATATATATGATAATAACTAATTAAATTATGTTTTTATGTAATATATATATATATATATATATATATATATATATATATATAACACTTTTGGTAATAAAACATTGCTTGATGTAAAATAACACTGCAAAAATTTATTCTAATGATAAATGTATATTTGTTTCTCACTGTCTGGTGCAACTTTTTCTCATTTTGTGTGTGTATGTGTGTGTGTGTGTGTGTGTATATATATATATATATATCAGTCAGTTACGTGCCATACGTGATACACGCTTAGGCTATCATGTCTCGAAAAATTTTCCTGCAATAGGTTGCCATTACTTTTTACAGTAGACTGGTAGCCAACCAGGGCTATAGAACCCAATCTGTTTTGCTATTTAATCCATAGATGAAGGGAGAAATAATGGATTACTACCTTTCCCAAGGGTATTTGAGCATAAGTGAATACAACAAATTCAATTGGAACTCAAACTCGACTCTTCGATTTCTTATTTCGAATCAATCTCTACTGCACCACAGCGCACAGCTCAGACAGCTATATGCTAATTAAAGTGTTTAAAAAACAGGGAAGCATACTCATAATATGTTTATATACTAAATGTAATATTTACAATAATAAGAAATATGTATATATGGGCACATAGGCCGAGTAATTAAAACATTTGCTTTGTGACCATGAGGCCCAGGTTCAAATTTCATCATGGTCAGTTTGTCAAGAAGGTGACTTCTTGATGTTATCAACCTGGAGGATGTGTTACCTGTATGCAGCATGTTTGGAAAGTGCCTGAAAACCATACCACGGTTTGACCCAAAGTTTGTGAGTGAAATGGTGTAGACCGGACCCACTGGAAGCCATTGACCATAGTGCTAGCACAAAGCTACATGTCATTGTGCCCAAGGATTTGAGTGTACTGACTTGTTCAGACTGTTGTTTACATTAGATAATGCACTGTCTCCTAAAAATTATAACTAAGGTTCACTCAGTATATTTGCTGTATAAATCACAGGTGGGCTCTGTGAGTGATGAACAAACCTAAATGTGCTTAAGCAAGCATCTGCAATGGAGATTAGCTAGCCACCTTAGTAAACAGGTATCCCTGAATAAGAGTAGCCAGCCATACATACATATACATACATATATATATAAATATACACTACAAACCATAATTATTAGGCTACCCCAGTTTTTTTTAAAGAAATGAAGTATTTCATACAATTTTTATTATTTATTGCCAAATGAAAATAGAATGGTTCTTTTGTTATTATTACTTTGCAAAATATTTTACAAGGCAAAGAAGCAAAGATGAACTCGTCGAAATCACCCTAAACTTTCTTCTTTCTTTCAGTGATAAAACTGCAATATCGGTAATTATTAAATCTTTATAAATTCATTTGATGCACATGTTATTGTGCAGTATTAACAAAAGAACCATTCTATTTTCATTTACAATTATTCACTTGGCAATAAATACTAAAAAATAATATGAAATACATCATTTTCCTAAAACACTGGGGTGGCCTAATAATTATGGCTGGTAGTGTGTATATATATATATATATATAGAGAGAGAGAGAGAGAGAGCAAATATATGGATCTATTTTTAATCCAACATTTTATTACTTAAAATGTAATTTTTCAGTGGATACCCAAAACACACATCCAATGCATAGTTTTGTCTTTCTTTTTTTAGTTGAACTGATAATGACAAAGAAAACATAAGCATTTCTCTGGAAAAATGTGTCTTTGATTAAGTATTTCGTACTTGTCTCATTATTTTTACTTTTGTTTTGGATACTATTATTCATTCTACCCACACACCTGATGTCTACTGCTTGATAGGTAAAACAATGATGATTTTACAATCCAGTGGCTATTTTAAATTATGTATTCTAATAAGCGCTTGATATCTGTACAATAGTTTGCTAGGCACCAAGACATTCACTCATTGATAGAATAATATTTCAAAATCTTCTTCATCTAAAACAATCAATACATTCAGTTACTTGCAAAATCTGTCCATTTTTATAAACATAACTCTGTCCTTTGCTTGGCTTGGCTATATTTTGTGAGTTGTTTTACAATACCTGACTAAAAAAAATTAATTTTTAAATATTTTCTACCTTAATTTTACCATTGTTTTTTTCTCTCATGAGCAGAAGTAAAGGCAATAGATAAATTGATCTGTTAAATAATACTTTACATAAAATACTACTTTTTATTACTTCTTTTCAAATCTTTCTTCTTGAAAAGATTTTTCTTTCATTCTTTGTTCAGGTGTCCATTTCATCATTAACATATGGACCATTTGTGATTGACAAGAAAACATAAATATCATGAAATGTTTATTTTCTATAGCTTTTTTCTTCTTCTAGAAAAAAAAAAGCAATGAAAAAAGAAAAAGAAAGAGAACTAAAGACAAGATAGAATGGAAAAAATTGTAATTAAGAGAAAGAGGAAAAGTAAAGAATAATAAAAAAAAATTGTAAATAAAAAGAAGAGAATGATAAAGAAAATTGTGGGAAGAATGAAAAAGATGAAGACAAGAAGAAGAAGAAAAAAGGAAGCAAAAGAGAAAGACAAAGTGAATGAGAAAAGAAGAAAATAAAAGGATAAAAAATGAGAATGAAGAAGGAGAATGAAAAGAGAGAACAGAGAAAAAAATAAGGAGAAAAGAACGAAAAAGAAAATGACGACAAGAAAGAAGATGAAAATAGAAGGAAAAAGGAAAAGCAAAGTGAATGAGAAAAGAAAAGAAAATGATGAATAGTTAGAATGAAGACTGAAATGAGAATTGAATACAAAGAAAATGAATAATGAGAAATAAGACAAGATGAATAAATAAAGAGAAGGAGAAAAAGAAGACAAAATTAAGTATAGAGAAAAACAGAATGAAAAACAATAAAAAGTAAAAAAAATGCTATTAACAAAGGAAAGGATAAATGAAACCAGCTTGATGAAAAATAGAAAAGAAATAATTATAAGAGGAATGAGATTGAATCAAGATAATGATAAAGAAAAGATTAAGCACGGATGATACAAAAATTGACAGATAAAAATACACGAAACAAAAGGGTAAAGTTGATAGTAATAAAATAAATGTTTCAGGTATCTTATAACATGATGTGAGCAGCAAGTGTCCTCTTTGCATGTCGCTGAATAATGATGCGGTTATAGAACTGTCACTTATGCAGATAGAGAACATAATGGTCTGGTGCCAAGTTTAGTGAGTCCTGTATTAGCGTGGGCATTGATACTACTTCAAAGTTGTCTTGCTAACCATGCCCTGTCCACCATTAGGAACAGCTGGGTAGCACTCCCAGACCACCTGCCAATCAATACAAATTGTTTTCTTACATAACTTACAAAAATAAATGAATCAGTTTAAAATAAAGTGATGGTAATGAGATGTGTTTAATGAAAATAATGTTAAAATGAGAAATCTCTTGTGATACAGAAATGAACCTGTCAGATGACAGGTTCATTTCTGCATCACAAGAGATTTCTTATTTTAACATTATTTTCATTAAGAGTTTCAATTTATTTAAACGCTTGTTAATTTGGACCATCAACTTTTGCAATCAATTGTTTTTTTTTATTATATCCTGATCCAATATTTAGTGATGAACATTTATGTGCTTTCTACAATGACTGAAGGAATACAATGTTTAAAAAAAAGATAGCTGAAATACTGCGTAATGTCAATTCTCCTCCTACAATAAATGTGGGACAATTTCTTCAAAGATGAAGAGGAGATCTAAAGAGATGTGGTTCTAGAGAAAAATTATCAGAATACAATACACAGAGCATGTGAACAACTAGGAAGAAATTTTAATGAAAATGGAGACAAAAAGGACACATGTACAGAAAATCAAAAAGAGATAGTTGAAATTTGAAATTTCTAAAATGCATAATGAGCAAAGTGGGTTTGGAGAATCTGACACTCATAGGACTTATTGTATTCAATAGTGGTGGAGAAAAACTTTAAATAACATGTCAAACAAGCTTGGTGTAAATGGATTGAAAAACAAGGAATGGGATGGCTAAGTAATCAGATAAATATTGCTTATAGATACGAAAGATAGAGATTTGTGGCAAGCCATGATTTCCCACCTCTAGAAAGAAGATAGAGAATATCATCATAAAGTTTTTAAAAATTGGAGACAGCAGTACATGGGTTAATTTTGTCCTAGCGAACTTGTAGAAATAAACATAGCCAAAATAAATAACTGATGCATAAATAGGTATTGTAGCTGTGTCAATTTTTAGGTGTGGACAAGAATTAGCACTATTTGACTGTAGAATGATTGCTGAGGTCAAAAAGATATAGATTTTTCTTGGACAACAGTACCAAATGCATACCAGGAATAAGTGAAATCTGGAAAGATATCAGTGAAGACTGATGGTACCTGCAGACAAGTCAAGAATGGGACTGATTTTGGCTGACAAGAATGGTAATCATTCCCTGAATGGGAACATAAAATCAAATCACATCCTAATTTAATGCTTGTTCATTGCATTCTATCTGGTTTTGTCATTATCAGTAAACATGGGGAGCATTGACTTGATGGCATCAGTTACGGTACTTCAACCATAAAATATTGCAAATGAATCATAAAAGACTGGATCCATGTAATCTGGTTATATGAATCCCATTTCCATCTTTTACAGACAGATAGTTGAGTTCTATATAGAGTAGACTACATGAGGTTTTAGAACCAGTTTACCTGCAGGATGCTCTGTAAACAGGTGGTAACTCTGTAATCATGTAATTATTCTCTTAGAATTCACAAACTCCACAAATAAAATTAAAGTTTGTTTTGACAAGTTTGACTGATACATGGGATATTGATGACCATTTGAACACTTTTATGGTTGCCTGGTTGAAATTTTTTCAATGTGATAATTCAACCACTCATTGTACACAGATCCTGTAGACTTCTAGCTATGCTATTGGTTGCATCACTTATTTAATTTAAACCTCCTTGACTTTTTGCAGACTTCACAAAATTCTTTGCAGCTACACTGAACAAAAAAACTCATTTATGAACATTACTGAAACATACTGGTATAAATATATCCATATACTGACAAGAATAACGTTCACATTTCTAGAGATAAATGGAAGAACTACATGATAATAAATAGCTGCCTATGCTTTTTAAACTTTTATGTATATTAGATTTGTGTTGTGGTGCAGTGGATATTGACTTGCAATAAGAAATCAGAGAGTCAAGTTTGAATTCCACTCAAATTCGTTGCATTCACTTATGTGCAAATATCCTTGGGAAAGGTATTAATCCATTGCTTCTCCCTCTACCTATAGATTAAATAGCATGACAGTTTTGGTTCTATAGTCTTGGTTGGCAATCAGTCTAGCACAGAAAGTAATGGCAACCTACTGCAAGAATATCTCCTGCACAGTTAGTCATGTCTTGTTGAAGACATGATCACCCAAGCGTGTATCGTGTATGGTACTTAATTGACTGATATGTATATTGAGTGATTGAGTGATATTGTTTTTTATGGGTTATAAACTTTTAGCATGTTATTTAAAGTCTGAATATATTTTTAGATTGTAAGAATTTTCATGCAGATAATAATAATTTTTACTGATACAAGTTCTAATAATTGATCCATAGCTGGGCGGATGGGGGGTGTTAGAAAAGGTAAATTCATACCTTGCCCAAAAGTATTTGCACATTTTCAATTCCAAGCTGTTATCCATTACATCACCACACATTGCTCACAGCCCCTGATGTCCTCAAGCAGTCACTCATCTAAGTAATAACCTGGCTTAATATTGCTTAACTCTGGTGATCATATAAGGACTAGTGTTTTAATGTGATATGGCCATAAGTCTCTGTGTGTATACACAGTTAATAGATAGATTTTTTTTTTTATTATCACTTCAAGTCAAGTAAGGCTGTACTGCTACTGGTGTGCTGAGGGTTACATGAGAAGAGAGAGAAAAGAAAGGATAACTAGTGCACAGAAAGCAGAGTGAGAAAATAAAAAAAAACAAGATACAGGGTGTGGTGGTGAAAGAATGGGAAAGAAAGATGGGAATCAAGGAGATAAAAGATGATAATTGATGTTGCAATTAAACTCGTGGAGATTGTAGTTATTGGGGAAGCAAGTATATGAGAGGGAGTTCCACAGGCGGGAAATGCAAGAAAAGAAACTGTTCGAGTAGAAGTGGTGGTTACATTGGACTGTAAAATGGTGGAACGTAGTTGCCAATTTAGTAGCTTTAGTAAATACATGTAGAGGGGCCACCAGGGAGATAAGCTTGTCAGAGCAGAAGCCATGAAAATATTTGAAGAGACTACAGTCGGATAATAATATTGTTCTCACAATCATTATCATGTGCTCCATAACTCCTTACAGTCATAGAAGCAGCAACGTTATATTTTTGTTAAGGCCCAATTTTTCCTGTTATTTACTCATAGCTTTGGAGGAGAAGAGATGGATACCTACCTTTCCCAAGGATATTTGCATGTAAGATTTCAAATTTCTCATTCTGAGACAATATCAATTACGTCACCACAATATTATTTTCATTTAAATCTAAAATGTAATTGGTTTAGACTAATCAGCTAGACAGACCTAATTGTTCATGAGAAAAGCGACAATGCTTAGAGATAATTAATATTTTATTAAAAAACAGGAACTTGAGTTAATTTTGTAAATATTTTAACAGTTCCGAGAATCATGCAAATTAACACCAAGATCAATATCGACATTCTTACTTGTTAATCAAATAAAGATTATAAGGATTTTTTTAAAAAATTGTATCTATTTTCAAAAGTGGATAAAGAAGGCTTTTATATAAGTTTGTATCAGTATGCATGCACACACATTATCTTGCAGCCTGAAAACACCTACTATAAAAAGGTGAAATGCATGGTCTGAACTGTTTTTCCACTGTCTCATTATCTCCATAGGATATATAGACCAGTTATATATAAAAGTAATAAATGGGAAGGATTCGATGAGCCAGTTCTGCTTCATATATTTTTTCATGTAAGATGGCAATTTACCAGACTACTAGGCATGAAAGAGTTGTTGGTGAGAAGGTTATGTATCAATACTGACTAATTCTGTTGTGGGGCAACATAATAAGACAAAAAAATATTACTTTTGAAGTGACCCTTATAATTGGCATTATTATGTCCATGTATACATAATTGTTTAACAATATGTACTTCCCAGCATTAAATAACAAATTGAGATTGATTAGTTGTTAAACAAAATTTAACCAATTAACTAAGCAGTTCATGATGTTCAAAAAAGGATAGCCTTCTTTAAAAAATGGTTAAATCAAACAATATCATCGAAGATGAAGGAAAAACTTGAAGCAACTGAAATGTGGTTCTACAGAAGGATGCTGCAAATATCATGGATTGAGCATGTGAGCAATGATGAGGTTTTGGAAATTATGGAAATGAAAAAGAAATTAATACTGAGCATCAGGAAGAGACAGCTGAAGTTCCTAAAACATGCAATGAGGAATGAGGGCTTAGAGAACCTGATACTAACAGGCCAGATAGAGGGAAAAAGAGACAGGGGAAAGCAGTGTATAACATATGTAAAGGACCTAATCAGGTGGATGATGGAATGAGGGTTGCATGGTGTAACAGGAGAAGGCGGGCTAAGAGCCACCAGGAATAGGGAGACGTTGAAAGCCATGACTGCCTACGTCCTGAAAGGACAGGGCACATAGAAGAAGAAGAAATAAGACAAATAAATAGACATATATACATAGAATGAGAACCATGAACAAGAAAAGATTATGATAGATCTATATAAATGGATTATGAGAGATTTATTCATTCATCTAATGTATTTCTTCAAAAGAAACAGAAGTGTAAGAAAGAGGATTGGTATTTTGAAACAGTCCTCAAATATTTACTTAGAACTCCTGTAACATTAACATATCTACTTTGTGACTCTGAAAAACAAACAAAAGTAAACAGTGACCGCAACTGACAATGTGTGGCTAAGGTAACGGTTATTATACTCTACTAACCTAGTTCAAATTCTGACTGTATTTGATCTGTTCACTTTGACACTGATGCCCTTGGGCAACGAATGAACCTTTCTCTTCTTTTTTAGTCATTGGTTAACTAACAGGATAGACTGGACAACCAGTTTAAAAGATGGATAGCTTTGAATTTAAAATGTAGACAAGAGGAATTCACCACTGTCATAGTAATTCAAAGATAATAAAGAAAAAGTAATCCAAAAAGTACTAAGATCACTTATGTTCTGAAGAGACATAGCATGTTTTCAGAAAAATCCAACAGTATGGTATTCTGGATATAAAATATTAGCTTAGCAAAATACTATATATTTTCTTAAATATCTTCTTTTCTCTCTCCCTATATATATATATATACAGATATATATAGGAAAGGAGGTAAATAAGTATATATATGTGTGTATACATGTGTATACACATCAATATATTAATATCAATCAGATATGAATGGAATTGTACTCAATGCTGTATAACATAGCAAAAATATATATTAATAAATATACATATTATCCTATGTTTTATGCACAATTTGGAGTTGCATGCATTTTTCAGCAATTATCAAGTTCTTATCATATGATACTGGCCTTTCCTCAATTTGAATTATTTGTTAGCATTTCTTTTCTTTTCTAAAGTTCATAATGGGTATAAAATTGGATGTACGAATAGGGCCTGAGCAGGTGGATGACAGATCGGTGGTTGCATGGTGTAAAAGGAGTAAGTGTGCTATGTAACAACAGGGATAGGGAGATGTGGAAAGCCATGATCACCTACATTCTGAAAGGACAAGGCACATAGAAAAAGACGAAGAAGATATTTGCACATCCAATTTTACACCCATAAAAAAGAAAGAAATGTTAATAAATAATTCAAATTAATAAAAGACCAGTATGATATGATAAGCACCTGATGATTGCTGAAAAATCTATGAAACTCAGTCATGCATAACACATAGGATAATATGTATATCTATTTAAATTGTGTGTGTATAAAGGCATTTACTACTGCTTTTGCACCTATTAACATACACTAAAAGATGTGATTACTATGTTTTAGGGGTTATTCTGCTAACATTCATATATACATTTGTATAGGGCACCTTGAGGTGGTGTAATGGCTAGCAAGCTTGTCTTGCTAGAACCATTACAATTGAGTGGTGAGTTCAATCCTCATGAGGTATCTTATACTTTTGGCTTTGTACCACATCTAAGCTGCACTGAGAAAATCTCCATATATACATTTGTATTACTTAATATACCATTAAAATATGAGGATTCAATAACTGTATGTTATATTTTTCTTTTCTTTTTTAACCATGTCACGCCAAACAAGGTAATAATGTAACTAAGACACAAGTTCAGTCAGTCAATTAAGTGCCATACATGATACACGCTTCAGGGATCATATCTCTTTCAATTGGTGTATTCACTTTAGACACACAATAGACATTGAATTGAATCAAAATGAACATTTTAAATTCATATAATTTCAACATCAGTCCATTAAACGCCATATGTGACACACACTTTGCTGATGATCTTTCTTTCAATCCATGACTGAACAGGCAAAAGATTAAGTAGGTTGACATTTCTTTCTATGATAGACTAGTTGCCAACCAAGGCTATAGAACCCAATCTCTCCTGCTATTCAACCCATAGGTGAAAGGAGAAAAGATGGATTTATATCATTCTTAAGTGTATAAGTGAATGCAAGAAATTCGACTAGAATTCAAACTCGACTCTCATTTCTATTTCCATGTCAATAACCATTGTACCCAAATGCAGATTCAAGACACAAGTTACTGAGACTGAAAGAGAAAAGACATTAGTGAGGATAAAGAGCAACAAAAATCATTATTTATGAAGACAGATGATAGCAATTTATGTTGGCTTAAATTTTTGTACTATCATAGTTGGCAAGGAAGCAAGGAGAAAAGAGCAAGAAAATAAACTATTAGAATAGAACTTACATCTGGCTAATTCAACAGTTTATCGCCCTATCAGCCTCTTACTTATTTTTGGCAAAGTGTTTGAGACTATTATCAATGCTGAAGTTGTTCAACCTCTTACAGCCCATGGCCTCTTCTCCGATAAACAGTATAGTTTCTGCTTAACTAGGTCTATTGCTGATAGGCTAATGACCATCACAGAGTATATATACCAGGCTCTTGATAAGAATAGCAAAACTCGAGCTGTTGCATTAGATAACTTCAAAGCATTTGACAGAGTCTGGCATACTGGCCTTCTATGAAAGCTACAGGGCTATGGTATAACTGGATGCTTGTTTGACTTAATCCAGTCATTCCTTTCAAATTGCATAATGAAGGTTGCATTGAATGGCATACTTCCAGATACTATCACACAAATGCAGAGTCTAGGTCCTACGCCTTTTCTGATCTTCACCAATGATTTCCCTGATGTAAAGTAGGTATCTATGCTGACAACACTGCCATTTACTTCTGCCTCGATAAGAAATCTGCTGAGGCTGACAAAGCAAACTTTGCTGCTGATCTTGAAAAGGATCTCCAATTTGTGGTGAACTAGGGTAAGAAATGGCTTATAAAATTTTATTGCTTCCAAAACAAAGCTGCTATCCTTTAACCACCACAGAGAATCACTTCTACTCACCATCAGCATGGAATCAGGCTAGTCTCCCTGAAATCAAAACATTGCACCTCTTCAGCCTAACTCTATCAGATGACCTGAAGTGGAATGTCTACATTGATTCCATAGCTAAATCTGCTGTTACGAAAGTTGGTTCACTATGTAGAGCCAGGAAGTTTTTCTCATCTGAATCCATCTTGCACATATATAAATCTACTATCTACCTGTGCATTGAATACGGCTATCACATCTGGTCAGGTGCCACTGCTATTCATCTCAGAGTTCTTGACAAAATAGAATAAAGAATATGTAATTGATCTCAACCTGGTAGCTCAATTCCAGTTCTCACCAACATAATGTGGCTTCACTCTGTCTCTTCTACAAATACTTTCACAGCTTCTGATCCAATAAGCTTACCTCCCTGGTGCCCCCTCTGTATGAATTTAGTTGAGCTACTAGACTAGAGATTAGATCCAACCCTTTTACAGGGAAACCAATCAAATGTAATGGCAATTCCTACTCTAGTAGCTTCTTTGCTCACCCTTCCCAACTGTGGAATTTCCTTTCATATACTTCCTTCCCTCACAGCTACAATCTCCAAGAATATAAAATAGAATGTTTATTGCCATCTCTTATCATCTTGACTTACACCCTTTCTCTGACAACTCTTGTATCATGTTCTTCTCCATTTCCACTCTACTCTTACACCAGTGTTCTTGTTTTTCTCTTACACATTCTCTGATGCCCCCGTAACTTGTTCCTCTTTCTCATCACTCAACTCTTATGCAACCCCCTTGCACACCAGTGGCAGGTTCTGTCTCGCTTGGGGTGAAATGATAAAAAAATTATTGTGAATTCTAGTACTACACTTGAATTCTTGCAGTTTAGGTACCAAAGAAGAAAGCTCATTAAAACAACTAGCATGAAAATATTTATAGAAACAGGCATAGGTAAACCACAACATTCAGTTAAATGCCATACGCGATACACACTTTGGGTGATCATGTCTCAAAAGAGACATGACTGACTGGGCAGAAGATTATCCCACAGTAGGTTGCCATTGCTTTCTGCAGTAGACTGGTTGCCAGCCAGGGCTATAGAACCCAATCTGTCCTATTATTTAAGCCATAACTGGAGGAAAGAGATGGATTAATACATTTCTCAAAGGTATTTGTACATAAGTGAATGTGAGGAATTTAAGTGGAACTTGAACTCAGCTCCCTGATTTGTCATTCCAAGTTGATATCCACTACACCACAAACCACATCACAGTGGCTAAAAAGTAACTGAAGACAAAGTGCCAGGACAGAACCAATAACATTAAAGACACTTCTATGGATTTTATCAAGAATCTTGATATTTATAGCAAAATCAGAGACCAGATATAGCAGCAGTATTTAATGCACAAATAAATAGTAAATTTATAGTCATGAGAAGAAAACAACAAAATTGCATATTTATTTCCCATTCCTGTGCAAAAGTTCTGAACTCCCTGCTTCAAAAGGTTGTGCCCTTGTCCATAAGGAGCTCATACAGTGGGCCATACTCAAACAACCTTGTCTCCAGCTGTTAAATCACACTTGTAGAGTCTTGTGTTGCCAATTGCTTCCAAGTGGTGAAGTGTAAAGGGCTGCAGTCTGTGAGAGTTAAGAAATAGTGTAAACTGTAATGTGTTATATCCATTCCTATCCTCTGCCAATTCCTGTTCACCTCCAGCTTTCTCTTCTCCTAGTGAACTGGTGCTGGGTCTATTGATTGGCATTCTTTGCACCCCATATGGCTGGCTGAACTGCTGCTTTTGTCATTGCTGGTCACACTCTCCTGACAAAGTAAGTGGTGTGCCATACTCCCGGGTGTCCACTACTCCTGTAGATTGACAGGATTTGACTCGCATCCAGCTTATCCATGTAGATAGCATCAATCAATGGCCTGGGACTGTTCTCTTTCTTCATTGCATTAAACCACCACTGCAGCACTCTGGTCAATCAATCAGCAATGTTTTCAGTTGATGTAACCAACATAAAATCCACAGTCAACTTGTACTCTGTCACTAGTTCCTTCATGGTACCCAACCATCTTCTGATGAGCATCTCACTTGACACCTTGGTATGTGCTCACACCTTCCCAGTAAGAGTGTTTGATACCTAATGGTACATCTGTCTTTATGTCCAACATCTTGCCCTGTCATTGGAGATCCAAGTTAATGCCTTTTAACATGGGATCCAGCTTGGACAGGTTTGTGTGTTGGGCATTGTTTTCAGTTCACAGCCAAAAAGCATTCTTCAGCACAGTCCCATGCCTTTCCAACACTACACTGATTGCCAATGAACTTGCTTTGACCCATATGTTCAGCTCCAGACACCAATCCCCACATGCCTGATTATTCGGCTTCATTGCATCCAGAGTCTCAAGCATCATACGCTGGAGGAGGTATGCTTTACTTCATCATCCAAGCCCTTTGTGACCACACTAGCTCTCCTCTTGATAATTCCACAAGCCACACATAGCCACTTACACACCGGGAAGTGCCTGACAAGCCTCTCACACAAAGAGAACACAGTCCACTATGTAACGATGTTGGGAGCTTCTGGGATCATGCTTCCTCGCTTCTGCCACAGTTCACTATGTACCATTTCAACAGTCAATCCCAGCACCCGTGTACTGTCCTACAACCTTTCTGGATCTTTGCATTCCAGTCCAAATTGAGCCAAGTTTTCTCTACTTTTTCAGTCTTTTGCTGTGTGACCCTTGCTGCAGCACCTGTACTAGGTTACACTGCTGCTGGGATGACACTTGGTAGTGACTATGGTATTACTGAATTGACTTTGGTTACATACATACCTTATTAAGAAAAGTCAAAATTTTGTTTTCTACCAAATAATAAAGCAAAAAACCTGTCAAAAAGATTTCACAATACAACATACACCATTTAAAACAAAATGACTGCTGGTGAGAAATTAACATTACCATGTGACATATTTGACCAATTAGAGAAAAACAAAATGGCTATTTTCCTCATATTACTCTTGAGAAGATTTTCTTATAAAACCCAGGAGATTTTAACTTTCAGGAGCAGAAAGGCAGCTCTATTCAATCTATTCAAACACAAGAAAAGATTAAGCTTTTTCTTTCCCCTCACCATGTGCTGAAAGAGACGTGTTTGACTTTAAACAGATCATTTTCAACAACAGCTAGGTTGGATAGCGACTCTTTTTCTGTAGACTAACTACTTAAAAATCTATTTTCAAGTACTAATTTTTATTTTGGCCAACAACTAAGTCTTTTCTGTAGATCAATTATCCAAAAACCTTAACTAAAGACAATTTTGACTCATTTTTATCTCCTTTGAATTCAAGTACATATGTTTGTAAATACAAATAATTTAACAGACCTACTAATGTTTTCATTATTTTTATTTTATTATTGTTTTGTGTTTGAATGTTCAGAATTTTAATATAAGAAAAAAAAACCCTGAAAAACAAAGTTAATACAAGTGTATCAATGGATAAGATACAAATTCTTCATAGTTATTATACAGATTTTTCCCAAATAGTCTTATTTATTTTTTCTGACATTGTATTTAAATTTTTGAAAACCAAAGTTAACAGTGAAGCAAGAAGTTAGAAGAGAGTTCCGCAAGTAAAAAGTATAAGAAAAGAAACTGTTAGCTAAGAACTTAGTTACATCTACCCATTTCAACTGTAAAAATGATGAAACCTTGCTGCTAATCTACTACTGCGTTTAAATTCATAAATTCTAGATATCATAGAGGAAGGTTTCATTGGAACAATTACCATGAAAACTTTTATAGAAGAGGCACAGTGAAGCTAAATTACAGCAGTGAGAAAGTGACAAGCTGAGATGCCAGGTCAGGATCAGGAACATTGTTGATACTGAGTTGAGAACTGATGCCATCAGAAAAGCCATTGTAAAAAATTAGGAACAGTGTATGTTCAAAGACAGAGACCTAAAGGACACCTGCATTTCTACAGAAAGACCTTAAAATAGTGGCTGTTTATAACAATTTTTAATTTCATTTAAATTCATAAAGTCTAGGTACCACAGAGGAGCATTTATCAGAACAATTACCATGAAAGTATTTATAGAAAAGGCACAGGGTAGCTACAGTAAAGAGATGGGAAAGTTACTGGAGATGACTATGTATCATAGAAGAAAATAATATTTATTTTGAAAATGCAAAAATGTGGCACAAGGCTAAAAAGTGGGAGTAGGAGAAGGCTGGTTTTCAATCTGTTTTAGCAAGCCACAATTACTGACCCAATTATACCACAGTATTCCTTATACCAAAGCAACACATTCTTACTTACCATTCTTAATACAGCCACCATAATGCCTCATGGTCTCTATGCTGTTCTGACTAGATCCTAGATGTACAATTTGTCTGGTGGGTTGGGAATAAAAATAGCAACATTTAAAAATGAAACCACAATGAATATTTACAGTGAATACAATTTATATAAGAAACTAAACAAAATAGTGTTAGTATTAAAAAAAAAAACACAATCCTTAATTTTGGTAGAAAAAACAGTTTATTGAACAAAATTAATGCAAGATTAGGCAATTTAGAACAATTATTTGACCAAACACTTATTTAAACAAACAAATACAAAATACACACTTGAAAAATGAAAAGCACCCCACATCTATCAAAAAACTGACATCTCTGTTACCTAACTGGGAAAAGAAGGGGAAAAGTTCATCAGAACAATTATCATATTAACATTTATAGAAAAGGCGCAAAGAAACTGCATTATAGCAATTAAAAAGTAACTGCAACCAAGATGCTATGTCAGTACCACTAACAGTGCCCATTCTTCTTTGGTTTTTCTTAAGAATCTTTAAATATATAGCAAGAAATCCAGACCAGATGTGGCAACAATATTCAAAGCATTAGACAAATTGTAGATTTACAAATGTGCAAGATGGATTCAAATGAGAATGATTGCCTGACACAACACAGCAAACCAACTTGCCTAGCAGCAGACTCAATATATTTTTCCACTTCATGTCAGCAGAAATGTTATTCTGAGAATTTATTATTTATTATTTGTTTATTAAATCTCCAAAACATTGCCAGACACCCATATAAAAACGTTGTCAAGAATGTTGGTATTGTTTAGTCTTGTCCAAGAGAAAATTTTAAGAAAATATTAGCATAGAACTTAATGTTACAGCTAGCAATTTCAACAGTAAATGTTTCTTGCCAGAATCTGTATTGCGTCTTTGCATTGAATGTTGTTATTACATTTAGTCTGATGATTCTGCTATGTATTTAGATTTTCTTGATAAATTCCAAAAAGAATCCACTGCACAACAATGTACAACAGTGTTAATTTGATAGAAACACTTTTCATCAATGTGTTTCAGCTATGAAAAAATGTCAAATCTAAATGAAATGTTAAGTGTTATAGTCTGTCTCCTTAGATCATGTCCTTTTACCATACTTCGGTTTCTTTTACTCTCAGTATCTCTTTGTATCCAAGTAGCTTATATTGCTTCACTTGGGATGGAATGATTAAAAAATAAAAGAAAATCAAAATCAATTTCTGGATTCTAGAAAATATGTAAAAAGAGCTAAAATAAGAAACTGAAGGTGGGTTTCCATCAATAATAACATAGACATAAATAATTGATTTAATTAGTTTGTTTATTGTCTGCTTCAATAGTCTCTTTATCTTTTTCTAACCTAAGTTCTTTTATTTTTTTTTTTTGTTTTACTTCATTTTTAGTTTTTTTTCCTTCCACTTCGAAATTTTGCAGGCTGGACCTTCCATCCATTTCCTCAAATAACATTCCATAATGATTATGTATACACCTAGAAAATTTTAACTGTGAGGACCAACCCACAGCCAAATAAAAGACAGAAGGAAGGGCCAGACAATTGATTATATCGGAAATAGACCACATCATTTATTCATAAAACTGTGGAATGGGGGCTGGTAATATTAGCCCCCCACCTACTTTGCAGAGAAATGAACTCTATACATCATTACTCATTAACTTTTGCTGAGACAGTTTTTTTTTTTAGTTTTTTTCTTTTTTTTTTTTTTTTAACCAGGTTCTATATATTTTCTTCTTACTCTTAATCAAGGAGGGATGTAAGGAGAATGTCAAGACATAATGAGTTTGCAAAGGCACTTTTTGAAAACGAAGGAGAAAAATGCATGATTCCATTGGAGAGTGTCCCCTCCCCTCCATGACCTCCTCCAATACAAATCTTCTAGCCAATCCTCACTTGTGTCAGTTATCGTGTCCTATGCAATCAAGCAGCCACTATTTACATATACTGTGGATTAATAGAATTGCATAGGTAACCAGGGTTTTGGGAATAGGATTAGGGAAGGTAGATTTTAAATCATGGGACAGGGGTGGCTGGAAGAGAGGATAGGTTGATGATCAGCATTTCTCTCTCTACTTTTCTAAGTTGCCTATCAAAAATGGATGCCAATGAAGATCTTGTTGCTGGTTGACACGTTATGTCTTCACTTGCTTAAACTCTTCAATGTTGCCAAGAAGAGAAGATGGAGGATTGTGTGGAGGGGAAGAGTTTTGATAGCAGCAAGGAGTGGGTAATGAGGGCAGGAATAGCCATGTGAGTTGATCTTGGTTTTGAGTGTGTGGGTAGTGTCACAGTAATATACCAAGGATTAGATGAATCATGGTCACATCAGGTCTGAGACAGGACAATAGCTGTATTTTTGCATTGATGCATAATGTATCTACATCCTTTACTATATCTTACACACTCACACAAACGTGTCAAGGTAAAATTTACACATAAACGTTCAGGTGTAGACTATCACTTACATAAACACAAACTATAGACACATTTAGAATGTTCATTGGAGACTAGACAGAGAGTGATTTTTGTGTTTATGCAGTTTGTATCTGTGTGTTTACAGACAAATGTAGATTTACACACCTATATAAATAAAATAACATTGTATGTACATGAATATTTCTGTCTACAAATAGATAGATAGATAGATAGATAGATAGATAGATAGATAATGAACAGACATAGATAGATAGATAGATAGATAGATAGATAGATAGATAATGAACAGACATAGATAGATAGATAGATAGATAGATAGATAATGAACAGACATATAGATAGATAGATAGATAGATAGATAGATAGATAGATAGATAGATAATGAACAGACATAGATAGATAGATAGATAGATAGATAGATAATGAACAGACATAGATAGATAGATAGATAGATAGATAGATAATGAACAGACATAGATAGATAGATAGATAGATAGATAGATAGATAATGAACAGACATAGATAGATAGATAGATAGATAGATAGATAGATAGATATAATGAACAGACATAGATAGATAGATAGATAGATAGATAGATAGATAATGAACAGACATAGATAGATAGATAGATAGATAGATAGATAATGAACAGACATAGATAGATAGATAGATAGATAGATAGATAGATAATGAACAGACATAGATAGATAGATAGATAGATAGATAGATAATGAACAGACATAGATAGATAGATAGATAGATAGATAGATAGATAGATAATTAACAGACATAGATAGATAGATAGATAGATAGATAGATAGATAATGAACAGACATAGATAGATAGATAGATAGATAGATAGATAGATAGATAGATAGATAGAGGTTCAAAAGAACCATTTTCAAATTTCAAGTTCAGCAGATACATCATTCATCAGGTAAGATAAATGTTAACATTGAGATTTATACAGTTGTGATCAGAATTATTCACCTACCCCTTTTCATAATTACAAATAAAGTTGTAATACCTCAAATTTTCAAAGAAACTTTATGTGCATTTTTTGCAAATGATGAAATAATGGATTGGAAATAATATGATATGATGCCCACAACAATATTATATATAATACTAGCAGTATAGCCCAGCGTTGCTTGGGTGTAATGAAAGCTTTAAAACTAATCCATGGTCCTGGAGCTCAGACTCTTTGGACGTTGGCACAAAAGACTAAAAAGCAATAGTTGTTTCCAGTTAAAGCGAAACCATAGACTGAAAGAAAAATGAATGGATGTAAATTTTGATTTCCTGGTATCGATATCAAATAAGTTTTTTTGTTGTAAACTGAATTTTGAAGGCTAAATAAGTCCTCTGAGTAAATGGTATCATGGCTGAGGCTAAGAACTACAATTATAGCTACTGAGAGCCAAACCCGAAGCAAAAACTAAAATAAAGGGGCTGAAAAAAATACAGACATACAGGCAGATAAACATACACACACACACAAACATCTTGCTTTTTATATATATATATATATTATCGATTTCCTGCACTATTGTAAAAACTGCAACCTTGAAACTTCTGAATATCATTTCTTATGTCTTTGTCGATGAGTGTATCAAGTTTGATTAAAATTAAACCACTCCCTCTATAACCCGATTTTTTTCGATTATTGATTTTCAATATTTATTGGGGTACCTCAACACAAAACCTAGTTAAGAACACTTGCAGATGCTTATAGTACAACTGTGTAAACTTTCAAGAAAATCAGTTCAGCCGTTTCAGAGTCTATAGGTAATGGACATACACAGACACACACACACACATACGCAGACAAAGTTCCATTTATAAATAAGTTTAGATTAGATTTACATAATATTTTAATATCAGACAATAATGAAAAAAGAAACACATAGAGAAACTTTTAACATCATACAAAATTATTGCCTTGCTGCCTCAATAATCAATTGTGTAAACTTTATTCTTGATTATTGCTTTTAATCATTTTTGAGAGTTCCTTACAAGATTATTGGCTCTCTTGCCTCAATAACCAATTATGTAACCTTTATTCTTGATTGTTACCTTTTAATCATTTAGATAGTTTCTTACATGATCACTACATACACGAGTAGGTATTTTGCTCCATTTTCTTCCTTGCCAGTAGCTTCTAGTTCTACCAAATTTTAAGGACTTCTTTCAGTTATTTTTTCTTCCAATACCTCCATAATTTTCAATGGATTTTAGGTCAGAATTTTATGCTGAGTACCTCAATTTTTCTGTCATCAAAATATTTTGTAGCAATTCATGGCATGTATGTCATGTCATTGTTATGTTGTAACATCCAGTGATGCCCCAAACATAACTTTTATGCACTTTGTTCAGTATCTTTTTTAAGAATAGCCAGATACTGCTCTATATCCATGATACTTTGTATTTTTACTAGTTCTCTTGGTCCAGAAGCTGCAAAACATCCCCAGAGCAGAATGCTTTTACCATTGTGCATAACTGTAAGAAGGATATTTTTAGGTTTGTGAACTTCATTTATTTTCCTCTATATATAATGGGACTTCATATGAACAAATAATTCTAGTTTGGTTTCATCCAGCCATTAAACTGTTTCAGTATTTACTACCATATTCAAGATAACTTCTAGCATAAGTTAATCTCCATTGAGAGAAAAGACTGATTACAGTGTTTATTAAAGGAAGGATGAAAGATGAACAAGATTCAAGAATATAGAAGATTGCAGTTGACATTCCATTTAAAATTTTAGAAGTTGTAGCTATCAGTAAACAGAAAGAAGTTCCAGAGGTGGGAAGTGTGAGAAAAGAAACTGTTGGTGCAGAAGTGGCAGTTACATTTAACTATTTCAGTGGTAAAAAGTGGGACCCTAATGCCAATCTAGTAGCACACTTAAATTCATGTGGGCATGGCACAAGGAAAAAAACTCATCAGAGCATTTGCCAATTGTAGAAAAGACAAGGAAGCCATATCAAGTCAGTGATAAAATTAACTGAAATCAAGATGCCAAGTAAGGATCGAGTGCATTGCAGATCCTTCTTTGGCTTTTGTCAAGAACCTTTAAACATGAATAGCATTAGACACTTGACCAGATTGGCAATAGTATTCAATGTACGAATGAATGGTGGATTTATAAATTTGCAAGATATATTCTGACAAAAAATCTTTCTGACATGACAGAGTGACCTAAACTTTCTAGCAGTAGATGCAGCTACAGATTCAATGTAGTTGTTCTACTTCAGGTTTTTTGTTTTAATGTTTTACTTCTAAGCAAAGCAAGACCAGTGGTTGTCGAAAAATGGGTAAGTGATGAATGGGATTCAAGGAGATAGAAAATGGCAATTTATGTTTAGAAGAGAAACTAGCAATAATCAGCTTTAAATTCAAAGTAAAATATTAAACTAAAACAAAAAGAAATAATGGGAGAATATAGACATTCAAACAAATATCTACTTTGCAATTGCTGCTGTGTAGTAGTGCACTTTTTACTATATTTTTAAAATTTTGGTGGTAGTGTTATTTTCTTTCCGGTTTGCTATATATATTTTAATAGCGTTCCATATTTTCTGTGTTGAGTAATGTTTTGTGATTAATAAATCTTTCTGTGAAGGTTGTTTCTGTTGTTCTTATGTAAATCTTTTGACTTGTGTTGATGTTATTTGTCATGGTAGCTTTGTATATTATGTTGTTGATTAGATATTCATTATTAAATAGACATTTGCTTTTTTTTTTTGGCAGTTGAATTTGATTGTATTGTGCTGTTGGTTTGGGCTATTGTTATTAGTTTCATTGAGTATTTTCTTGTGTTTAGTTATTATTTTATCCCTGTTTTCCGTGCAGCTGTAACCAGCCTTTGAGATATCACTCGACTAGCAGTCAAGAGCAAGAGAAAATTTACTTGCCCCAAAATCATTTTACTCAACCAAATCCATTTTCTTAAGAGTCACCATACATAAACATAATGTGAATAGCTGATGGAAAACAAAAAATTAAATTTTAATTAAAATTTCAAGTGTGTTAAAAAGAATTTAAAATTTTTTAGAAAAATAATGACAAAATTTGATTTTTCCTCTTAATAATAGCATAAACATTTTGATGATAAAACTTTGTTTTTATTAAGTTTGAGCCCTTTTAACATCAAGATATGCTGGGTTTTTTTTGGTCTTTTTTTGGCAATTGAGTGGAGGTACCTAAATTCATAGTTTCTTTCTTCTGTTTAACTACAATCTCCATCTCATAGATGATAAAAAAAATAACAAATCCGATTTTCTCAAAGATTTTTTATAAAAAAATTACTTACTTGTATAATTTGTTTTTCAGTGCGTGGTTGAAAGAAGTACATGTTTTTTTTTATCTTTCAAATGTTCATTTTCATTTTTTGTAAGCAATCTGGGCAACAGAGACATTTTGGCTCTACACTGGAATTAAATGAATGTTTACACTAACTGGGATGATAAAAGCAATAACAAAGAGTTCAATAATATCATTGTAGGTCATTCTAAGTAACTTGTGAATCTTCAATGGCATACTTTTGGGTTGTAAAATGTTGGGTTGGGTTTTTCTATATTTGAAGGGACACATCTCATTGTGAGATTTTTAATCAACCGTGGGCAAGTAAAGCAATAAACTTTAATTGCCCAATAAGGTTTTTAATTGACTGAGTCAATCGGGCAAGTGAAATCTCAAAGGCTAGCTGTAACTGATTTTTACCATGATTTTGTAGGGGATTTTTGATAGTTTGTTGTGTTTCAAGAAATATTTTTCTGTTATGTTGAAAAATATCTTTCTAATTTTTGTTTTTATATTGTTGTTGTAGGGTGGATTGAACCAGATTATGTTTCTTTTTCCATTGTTTTTGTTTGGGTTATCTTCATTTGTGTATTTAAGTTTATTTGAGTATCCTCTTCTTCCTAGTGATGACTTGTATGTTTCTTTCTTTTCATTCAATATTTTCATGTTACTGGAGTCCCTAGATAGTCTTTTGCTTGTAGATATGGATATATGTTTGAATACATTATAGCTAAAAATTAAAAATTAAAAAAAACGTTCTAAAATGTATTTCTGTAAGACTTCACTAGTTTATTTTTATTTACACATAAGTTTAAAATTTCAAATGTTGTTTTTAGTCCACTAATTGAGTTACATTTATTTTTAGACTCTCTGCAAGTAGAAATAACATATAATATTTAGTATATCATTGCTGTTTGTGTGTAAGTTTGATGACATTTGAGCCAGACACAACCACATTCATTACAATTTAGATCATATTCTGTGGGAGGATTTTCAGGAAAATTGACAACAAGATCTTTAACAGACATTATATATATATATATATATATATATATATATATATATATATATATATATCCAGGTGAAGAGGATCCAAGGTTTTACTACTTTGAGTATCCCGGCATTTATTTTATTATAAATAGTGCTCAATATAATGAATATTATAGAGCTTAATATATGATATTAAGCTCTATAGTGTGTGTGTATATATATATATATATATACATATAGATAGATAGATAGATAGATAGATAGATAGATAGATAGATAGATAGTATTATATTGCTTTTTTACTATCTGAGGATTATGCAACAGTAACAAAAACCAGTTTCATATTCATATAAAACTTTTAGTTGCAGACAGCACTAAAAGTTAAGATAAGTTTTCCTTTTGTTTTATTCATATTTGCCTTTTGCAGATATACACTATCTGAAATTTTTACATGTATGTATATATGTATGTATATTAATATAACTGAAATGTGTTCTGCAAATAAGAGAAATGTAAAATGTCCAGAACTATGAACTATCTCTACAAGCCTTATTTCTGGGTCATCTAGAATACAAACTCTCAAAATATTTCAGAAGTTAATAAACATCATAATTTTCTTAAATTATGTAATATAAAACTTTGTAATATTATACATTATATTTGATGTTATGAAAGATGCATGTACATATTAGCCACTCTTTCATTTCAGCAGGTTATATTCAAGAAAAGCCAAGCATGTGATGTTTAAAGTAAACTGCCAGTACATTACAAAACATTAACAAAAGCACTTTAGCTATAGCAAGGTACATTCCTGTATGCAAAATCAAGCACAGCTGAATATGAAAGAAGAAATTACAATAGTGAAAATATCCTACATGATTATAGTAATAAAATCAAATTCTTTATATTCATTCCTTTTAGAATACTAAATAATAATAATAATATTGGATTAAATCATATTATTATGGATTTGAGATTGAAGGATGCATTCCAGAAGCTGAGTAAAGTATTAAGACACAGGAAACTTTTACTAGAAACAAAGAAGAGAGTACTAAATTGCTATGTGATGTCAGTTCTTCAATATGGTAGTGAATGTTAGACAATATCAAAGATGAAGGAAAAACTTGAAGCAGTTGAAATGTGGTTCTACAGAAGGATGCTGTAGATATCATGAGCCAAGCATGTGAGCAATGATGAGGTTTTGGAAAGGATGGAAATGGAAAGGAAAGTAATATTAAGCATTAGGAAGTCCTGGGACATGCAATGAAGAAGGAGGGCTTGGAGAACCTGATACTAAGAGGCCAGATAGAGAGAAAAAGAGCCAGAGGAAAGCAATGGATAACATATTTGAAGGGCCTGAGCAGGTGGATAACAGAATGGGGGTTGCAAGATGTTACAGGAGAAAGTGTGCTAAGAGCCACCAGGGATAGGGAGACATGCAAGGCCATGACCACCTATGTCCTAAAAGGACAAGGCACATAGAAGAAAAATGAAGAAAAGTGACCATCTAAGATAAAATGTATAGTCTAAATTAGTGAACATTGATCAAAGACAAATTAACCAATGGGAAGCTTCATCTTCATATATAAGACACAGGACAAGGTTTTCAGCTATTTTTTGGAAAAAAACAAATTGTCCTATCATATGTGCCTTTTCTAAAAATCCCTTTTTTTATCATTTCACCTCTACCAAGGTGTGAATGCCACTAGTGCACAGAGGGTTACTGTGAGAGAAAAGACTAAGTACAGTAAGAATTGAGGAAAGGATAAAAGATGAATGGGATTCAAGAAGACAGAAGATAACAAATGATAGTGCATTTAAATTTTTGGAGGTTGTAGCCATCAGGAAAGCAAGTAAATGGAAAGGAGTTCCTCAGGCAAGAAGTGTTAGAAAAGGAACTGTTGGAGTAGATGTGGTGGTTACAATTAACTTTTTCAACAGTAAAGGGATGGTACCCAGATACCCACTTAGTATCATGCTTAAATTCATGTGCTCATGGCACTCTGGAAAAAGCTTCTCAGAGCTGGTACAACACAGTGACCCAAATTTCTTTGCATTAGATACAGCTATAGATTTGATGTAGTTGTTCCATTTCAGGTTGGTTGAAAAAGTAAGTCAAGGAGACAGAGTATTTTGTTCTTTAGAAGACTAGCATCAGCCATGATGATGGTGAGTAAAAGGAGAGAAGATTTGTTTTGGAGGCATTAAAATTTACAAGCCATTTCTGTTCCCTGTTAACCACTGATTAGAACTGATGACATCAGGGAAAAACATTGATGAAGATCAGGAACAGCATTGAACCTAAGATGCCCACATTAACTTTAAAGGATCTGGAAGCATGACTATTCAAAATGACCTTCATTTTACAATTTGAGAGGAATGACTGAATTAAATAAAATAATCATCCTGTAATACTCTAGCCTTGGAGTTTGCATAGAAGGCTAGCATGTCAAATCCTTTCAAATGTTTTTGAGATATCTAGAGTCACAGCTAAAGCTTCACCATTATTATCAAGAGCCTGGTATAGATATTTAGTGACTGCCATTAGCACATAAGCAGTAAACCTGGTGAAGCAAGAGCCATATTGTTTGTCAGAGAGTAGGACACAAGAGGTGAGATGCTTAACCACTTTAGTATTGATTAGAGTCTCAAATACTTGTTCCACTTCAGGTTGGTTGAAAAAGTGAGTCAAGGAGGCAGAGTATTTTGCTCTCCAGAAGACTAGCATCAGCCATGATGATGATGAGTAAGAAACTTTGTCTTTGGTGGTTAAAGGAGAGCAGATTTGTTTTTGGAGGCATTAAAATTTACAAGCCATTTCCTACCCCAGTTAACCACAGATTGGAAGTCTGTTTCAAGAGCAGCAGGCAGGTTTACTTTGTCATCTTTGGTGGATTTCCTATTGAAATGGGATTAAATGATGGTGTCATCTGCATAGGTGCCTTTCTGGGAACTGATGACATCAAGAAGATCATTGAAGAAGACCAGAAACAGCATAGAACCTAGGATAGAGCCTTGATTCATTCAATAATATCTGGAATCTTGCCCATTCAAAACAACCTTTATTTCATGATATTAGTCGGCAGTTAGCCGAATACTAAGGAGTCAGCTTTCAGTGGAAGATTACCAAGTTCCTAACATTTTGGGTACGTTAAGTCAATTAGCAACCAACATAGCATGATTATAACCTTAAGTGCAAAAACTACTCCACAACAAAATGAAACATCACAAAGAGAAATTTTTAAGTTGAACAAGGACATTGATTTTTCAACAGTGATTTTTAGTGATGAATGTAGAGCTACAATGGATAGACTGAGTGGGCTATAGTTTGTGTCATTCATAGAAATAGTCTATGGCTTAGAAAACCTAAAGTGGGAAAAGGGAGTAATGCTTTGCTAAAACTGTAGTCAGAAAAATTATAGACCCACTTCTAATTTGATGACTGTGGCAAGGTAAATGCAGAGAACTGCCGTAAGTTAGGTACTTCCACACAGTTATCAAAAAACAGCATAGCATGATGTTAAAAGGGCTTAAACTTAATAAAAACAAAGTTTTATCATTCAAATATATATGTTATTCTTAAGAGGAAAAATCAAATTTTGTTGCCATTATTTTAAAAATTTTTGTAATCTTTTCTAACATTCAAAATTTCGCTTGAAATTTCTTTTTTGTTTTTTTGTCAGCAATTCACACCCTCTTACATAATGTGACTATTAAGGAAAATTTATAATATGCAAGTTATTTTTGGGTGTTGAAAGACACATTAATTTGTAAATTCTTTCAAAAAATTAACTAATTGTTTGATTTTAATGAAACTTTCAGGACTTATTCACAAAATGAATGAAATTATTTATGCAATTATTATTTTTTGAAAATCTTGGTAAAAATATATTTTTTACATCTGTTACTTTCCACTCCAATTAATTGCATAAAACTTCTAGAAATACATTATCTATAACAATTTTATTTTTATTAATTAACTGCAGGACTCTTTGGGGAATATAAATCATGTAATTTTTTTTGTAATTACGAAACCAGTTTTCTGAAAATCTGCTCCAAATAATAAAATCAAATATGCATTAAAACTATGCTATTTTTAATGTAGAAAACGTTTAATTGATTGTATATATAATTTTAGGATATTATATTCTGAAGAAAAAACATTTTGTTGAATAATGAACTTTTATAAGAATTGTTTCCCTTTTTTACATTGCTAATTAAATTTTCAAACATCATTTAAATTTCTTGCAGTTACTCAGTGTCTTTGGTTATTAATTCATTAAAAACAAATTTTATTTACAAATTGAAAATTCAAAAGTTTTGAAGTGTAGGGAGCTGGTTAATGTTTCTTTTATTCAGCCTTGTGTCAGACTTAACCAAACTCCCTACAAGTTTTATGTTGAAGTAATATTCATCAGAAGGGTTTTCATCTTCAGGTTGGTTGTCGGCAGTTGGAATGTGTAGAATTAGTGCAGAAGAGTGGAATAATAAATATACACTTTGAATGTATAATAGAAATTTATTAAAAGACGGAATAACAAGAGTTGTAGAAATTAATGTTCAATTATAAAACTTAGTAAGAAGTTATTAGTAGAGTTCATATTCAATAAAGTTGTTTGTAGCAGTAATTGCTGAGAGAGAGAGAGAGAGAGAGAGAGAGAGGACAATGTCCGGGTCACTTGAAATTGAGAGTTACATCTTTGATGCGTGTCTGCAAAATGCCTCCTCTGAAATGACTGCTGTGTTCTTTAAATATTGAATAGTCACGTGGTGTGGATCACAGAATGATTTTTCTTTAGCTATGGAAAAATCATTTCTCTGATGTATTTTGAATTTTGCGATTTGATGATCAATCAGGATCCAGAGTTCCGCTACAGGTCTGTAAAAGGAATTTGATATTTATTTATTTTTGGTTTACCTCCAGAACTTCTGTGTGGAGCCAAATGCACACTGACCTGTTTTGGTCATTTGCTTTCTGGATCTCTGAGGGAAAACAACTGGTCCCTCGCTTGCTCGGTATCACCACAGTTTAATACAAATAATTCAGAATTAAGATTTTTAAAATAATTTCTGAATATTTTTTTATTTATGTTAAACTGCACATTTTCTTTTACCATGGGAACTTATAAAGGACTTATCATTAAAAGATCACATGTTTCAGGGGTTGTTTCCCTGTCATCAACTACTTGAAAGGTCAACGAGTCAGATCTTTATGATTAAGAAATGCTTTTATTCTAAATTTCATGCCATAAACAAGTAATATTTGTTTTAAATCAGGTTAATTTAACTTTAAATTTGCTAATTTTTCAAAAATAATGAGTGAGAGATGTATATTTTATTTTTGCAAGATTTTTAAAACTGGGAATTAACTTTTGTTTACAAATGTGTCGAAACACTCAAAAATATCCAAAAAATTGAACAATTTTTTTAAAATCTCAAAATTTTAGATTCCAATGAATATAATTTCTATTTGAAATGCACTCGATTATTTTGCTTACTAAAAATAGTAAATTTAATCACTTCACTTTCAATTAAGCTAAAATTAATGTTACAAGAAAAAGTTTTTTTATTTTTAAAAATTCAATTTAAAACTTAGGTATCAAAAATAGAGTGAAGGTACCTACTGTGAGTATTTAGAAGATATCTTTTGGATGGTAGATGTCAGAATCAAGAAGCTTTATACTTCAGAATATATTGATGCTAGACAATGCATTTTCACACTCTGCAATGATGATTATTGTCTATTTAGCTAAGAAAGTTTTTCTTTCAAAATGGCCAGATAAATGTACTGACATTCTCCTAGACTCTCCAAATATTAATTGAATAAATATTTGTGTTCAATCTTTAAGAGAGATGTATATAAAAACAGAAAAAATATTCAAACAAAAAATGATTGTTGGGAAGCAATAAAAACTGCTGTTAAAACCAGAAGAGTAGAAATACAGAGAGAATTAATAAGAGAAAATTGAGCTTGTATTAACGTAATGTAATAATTTGTACAAATATATAGTATCTTGTATTAATCAAATACATTTTCATATTTCTATATATTTTCAATTTGCACATCGATAAAAATGTATCAGTTTTGTGCATAATAAAATCTAATAATCTCAAGACAATTTAATATGAATATTTTTTAATAAAAATATACATTATAAACTAAACCCACATGAAATTTTGCTCATACATCCAAAAAACTTCATGATTCTTGGTTGCTTATTGCCAATTTTATTGGGAAAATTGACTTGCATAATAAAAACTGACATCATATATACAGAGTGTATCAAAATACTTTACAAACTTTTAGGGTAGGTTCCTCACACCAAAACAACAACAAAAATCCCTATAAACATATATCCACAAATTAAGTTACATCTAAAGAATGTTTATGGTTGATAGAACTGTTGCCATTTAGACTAGGTTACATTTGTCATTTGTATACATTTGTGGCTAGTTTGTCTTCAATGCTTAACATGTGTAGCAGTGAGTTAACTGAGAAGTGTTCCATTTGAAAATGGCAGGATATTCATATTGTGAGCAGGCAGATAAGATTTCCACATAGACTTCCACAAATAGTAAGAGATACAAGGTTGCATTGTTCTATCATATCACATTTCCAGACCAAAGGTAGCTGAATCAGCTCACCTTTGCTGCTGTTTATTGTTGCATTACTGAGACAAAATCCACAGCACCACAAACTATAGATCAAGGAAGACCAATATTCACTTGTACAACTAACCATGAAGTACACATTCTACAGGCTGGTGGAGACAATTCAGGTATCAGTACATGTCAGGTGGCCATAGTATGTCATACATCTCCTAGTACTTCATAGAGGGTACTTCTATATGAATACAAGAGCAGCTCTTGTATTCATATCATTTGCAGTATGTGCAGGGTTTTTGCTCTCTAATCAAGAGAACTTTTGCCAATAGTTTATTGCACAAACTTCTAATCCATCGTTTGTCTCTTCAGTCTTGGCTACAGATAATGTAACATTTAGAAGAGACTGAATATCAAAGTTACACAATCAACATTTGTGAGCAGATCACAATCTTCATGATACAATACAGGCTAGACACCAGCATCTATTTATGAATTATGTGGAGGCTGGAATTGTAGGTCACTATCTAGTTGATTCATATGTGCCCCTAGTATGTTTTACAGAAGCTGTGTACAGGAACTTTATTTTGAATATACATAGAGTTGTGTGAAATATATAGGAGTGATGTCACAAGCAGTTGTCATGTGACCACATGACCTTATCTTGACCAATGAGAGATAAGCACTTTTTGTATCCTTACATCATCATACCCTGTTTGTCTTTTCCATAATGATAAGTTTTTTAAATGACTTCAGATTTTCTTCTGCTCTGATGATGTTGATTCTACCACCCTGCATCTGTCAAATTAGATGATTGAGCACATCAAAAACATTTTCCATTTACACCAAGATCGAAATAACATGATTTAGCACCTTTTCCCCAGGATAACCACCTAATGTTAGAATAGTACAGAAGTATCTCGATTTCAGAGAACCATTTCATTACACAGCTCTGTGAATATATGGTGCTTTATAGCACTATTTTGTTTGCAGTTCGCACATTCTACTACTATATTTAGTACTTCTGCCAATTTTAGATGTAAGTTTTTTGTTGCCCACACATGTCTGTGCAAAACACAGTATGTAACAATGATGTGTAGTGCATTGGCTTTCACCAGTGCTTTAAAACAAGCGTTTCATCCAGCATGACTGATGCTTTATGCAAACTGAAGAAACCATATTCCATGAAAAATTGTTATTGCTGAAGACATCATCCACAAGTTTCTTCATGTCAGCTGCAATGGTTGTTGTCATAAGTGGCTTACAAAACAAAAATTCTCCTTTTATCACTGTAGAATTTAAATAACTTACCTTTCAACAGGGTGGTCTTCTTTTGTCTCCCTGTAGGAAGGTGAACATTCAAGAGTGTGAGACTCACCTTCCTGATGTGTCCAACTAGCGTCCAGTTGGCAGACAAAAATAAACAGGGTTGTAACTGAATACATGTCCCTATGTGGCCCAAGGACAAATGGTGGATATTGTGCTTAATATTTATGGAGCTCAATGTACACACTGAAATTATCAGCCAATCACTGCTTACGGAATAGACTTGCCTGTAACGGAATGGAATCTCCCAGGTTATTATCTCCCAGGTTTTATTACCAATTTGCCCTGGTGGGTTTTTGTCGGTTGGACTCAACTTCTATTCTAGTTTATTACTGGCTGGTTGTTCTATAAGACTCCTACAATCACATCAACTTTCACATAGCACAGAAATATAACAATCTTGCTTAGAGTAGAAACATTAGTGGTCTCTTCAAGTTGTAGGCTGAATTGGGGTTAACTTACCTTCAAACATTTTTCACAGTATGATATGCACCATCTTCAATGCAGCAGGTTTTACAAGCATTTCACCATTGGTGTGTGGTTTTCCCTGCTTTGCAATCAGGTACACAACTTCATAATATGCAGTGAGGATTGGGTTGTCAATGAGTATAAAGCCAAAAACGACTAGCCTTTTTACTGAATCAGGTTCTTTTCACCTTAAATTCAGCAAGGGTTGTGTATTTACCATCTCCATGCAGCTTTAGGAAATGTTCTCTTAAGTTTACTAGTGCTAATTTTGTGAAAGCATTATTGTGATATTTTTTCTTTTTTTTTGCAGAAAAAAATTAAATGCCTGAAGAGTGAAGACACCACAATAACACCTTCAAGAAACTTCAAGGTCAGCATGACTGAAACAACATTTCTCAGTTAAGTGCAAAACCCCTCCACATTAATTCTGTTAACGTTCTTGTAGGGGCCTCAGTGATGCTTGTCAAACTGGCCTTGTGCCAAATACAACTGAAGTCCCCACAATTTAAAATATTAGAAGTTTGAATAAATGGTTGGAAGAATAAATGTGTTTTGTTTGTAAAATAAGTGTAATTATATTAATAGAACTGAATAATATAACATGCATTTGTAATATAAGTGAAATTTTGTTAACAGTACGTTATTATAAGAAGAAAAATAAAATGTTCATAGAGAAAATGCATGTAGTTAATTATTTTGTATGAGTGAAATGTCCAAATAGAAAACTACATGTGGTTGAATGTTCCAGAGAAATAGTAGTACGTAGCTAAGTGTTCTGAGCATATACTGATAATAGCGGAATGTATGTATGTAAAAAGATTGCTAATAAAAGTATGTGTTCTTTTCCCTTTTATGGTCAGAGAAAAAGTGAAAAGGAAAGTCAAGGTAATGAAGAAGATTGTACTTATCAAAGTCAGTTGAAGATATCCTGTTGTTGTTGTTGTTTTCTTTGGCGGCATGGAATAAAAATGAAGAAAGGAAAATTGGAAGTAAAGGTAGAATGAATGTATGTCGGCAAGACATGGCATTTAAGTTTCTTCCTTAGGAGATGCATACTGCTCCCATTATGACAGTTTTGACTAATCACTGAAAATGATTAAGTAGTGGATTTTAGTCATGCGATCAGCTCCAGCAGCATACCCATTTTTTAGGTGTTAAGAAAAATTAACTAGCATCATAATTTAATTTGCTATTTACTATCCAATCAGCATCCAGAATTTTACTTTTCACACTGACTTGTGAAATTTGCCTTGGTCTGGGTTTTTCCAAAAATCTTTTAATCATTTTTGATACAATTTTGCAGGTGTGCAATTTTACTTTTTACATTTGAGTTAGTTGATGGATGATATAGGATTTCTATCCCATACTCTATCTTTATCTTGGTATCGAGGATTTTTCAACAAAAAAAAACTGTTGCCTTTTTACCAGCAAACTACTAAAGAAACAGAAATTTTGGCACTAAGTAATATTACAATTCAACACACACACACACACATACACATATTGTGTGTATTTAAGCACCATTTTTTCATTAATGCATGTTTCATTAAATAATATAGACAAGTTTTGTCTGCTTTATGTAATTTTTTTCATATTCTCTGATAAGCTTAATGGCATTATCATTAAATGAAGAAAGAAAATAACAATATTGATACATAATTTTTTAATATCCCAATCTAAGCTTTCGGCTTACATAAGCCATTTTCAACGATGTCAAATTACATTATATATTATAAACATGGACAAACCATAATGACAAACTGTTTTTGTTTCTTTTTTTATGTGCCTTGTCCCTTCAAGACGTAGCCGAGCATGGCTCTCCACGTCTTGCTATCCTTGGTGGCTCTTAGCATGCCTTCTCCTGTTACACCACGCAGTCCCCGTTCCATCATCCACCTGATTAGGTCCTTCAAGTATGTTATCTGCTGCTTTCCCCTGTCTCTTTTCCCCTCTATCTGGCCTGTTAGTATCAGGTTCTCTTTCCCATTGCATGTTCCAGGAAATTCAGCTCTCTCTTCCTAACTTCCCTTTCGTTTCCATCATTTCCAAAACCTCATCATTGCTCACATGCTCGACCCATGATATCCGCAACATCCTTCTGTAGAACCACATTTCAGTTGCTTCAAGTCTCTCCGTCATTTTTGATGATAATGCCCAGTATTCACTGCCATATTGAAGAACTGACATCACATAGCAATCCAGTACTCTCTTCTTTGCTTCTAGTGAAATTGTTTGGTTTCTTAAAACTTTACTCAACTTCTGGAATGCTTCCTTTGCCATGCCAATTCACCTTTGGATCTCTGTGTCACATTTTCTGTCTTCCGTTAGAACACTTCCCAGATATTTAAACTTCTGCACCTGCTTGATTTTAGTATCCCTGACCTGTATTTGGCATATTTTTACTGATGTCCATGTATTCGGTTTTCTTGCAGTTTATTTATAGTCCTTTCTTGTCACTCTCTTCAGCTACCTTCTGTAGGAGGTCTTGTAGTTTCCTTTCTGTGTTTGCTATCAGCACTGTATCATCTGCGTACCTTAGATTGTTTAAATTGTGACCTTCGATGATGAATCCAGGCATAACTTCTAGGGTTCTCAAAATACTCTCGCTGTACAAGTTAAACAGATTCAGTTAAGAAACACATCCTTGTCTTATGCCCCTTTCTATCATTGTATATCTGCTGAATTCATTACCTGTCCATACACAAGTGGTTTGTTGCCAGTAAAAATTCTTGATTACTCATAAGTCTTTCCCAAATATGTCAAGGCTGCCAAGCATCTCTATCAATGCTTTGTGGCATATTTTGTGAAACGCCTTTGTATAATCAATAAAGCACAGGTATAAGTCCTTCTTCATTCATATAGCCTTTTCAGAGAGCATCCTAATCCTAAATATGGCATTCCTTTTTCCAGTGTCTTTGATGAAACCGCATTGTTCTTGTCCTATCTCTGGCCTGATTCTGCTTCTCGCTCTATTCATCAAGATTTTGACAATCAGTTTTGTTATATGGCTCATTAAACTGATGGTTCTGTGGAGTTTGCACTCGTTTGCTCCTGGCTTCTTAGGCAGTGCTATGAAGATCGATTTGCTGAGGTCATCTGGTATTATACCATTATTATAAATTTCATTTATTATTTCTGTAATTTTCTTTATGCCAAATTCTTCCAGGGCTGGTCCAGATCTAAGATTTCCAAGCAACAACAAACTCATGCATTTAAGATGCTGGAAGCGAATGTTGCATAACAGCTCATGACATCACACATGACCAAGTGAGAGTGAAAACAAGAAATATTAAGTATGGGAAGCCATTGGAATAAACCAATGGCTTCTGTTATTAATTATAGGCCTTTAAGGATATTTGTGAAGATTTCATAGTTTATCTTGTTTAGGTTAGGTTTTAACTGTTTTAATTGGAGTAGATAGACTGAACTATCGCCCGGTTCACATTCCACCCACGTCTATTGAACAGGTGTAGAGGCCCATCCCTTGTTCCCTGTTTAGGATGTGGTTTCCGGCTTTCTCTTTTCCAATCTATTCACTCTTACATAGCCCCCTGTGCACCAGTGGCCTTGCTCGGGGTGATATGATTAAGAAAAAAAAAATACATGTATATAGCTTCGAGAATTTTTAGTTTTTGCTTATTGCTTTTATGTTTAAGTGTAGATGTGTTTTCAACTAGGGTTTTCCAGAATTGTGTATGTGGACAGGCATGTTGTTTTAAATGCCTAAAAATATTAGAATTATTGTTCAGGTGTAGTGTCAACCATTGTGAAAGTGTGTTTTTGGTGTGACCAACATAAATATTATTTAATCTGTTAGAGATACAATCTTCCAAAGGGCACTTGAATTTGCAAACTATGTTGGTTTTTGTAAATCTCTCACTGGGGGAAAAGAATCATTGTGAATCGCATATACTAGATTTAGATTAGTATATGATTAACTTAATTTTTTTGCTAGGATCTGTTGTTGTTTTCACTCTCACTTGGTCATGTTTGACGTCATGAGCTGTGCTGCAACATTTGCTTCCAGCGTCTTAAATGCACAAGTTTGTAGTTGCTTGGAAATCTTTCATATAAAAAAAAACAGTTTGTCATGGTTTGTCTGTGTATATAATATATAATGTAATTTGACATCTTTGAAAATGCTTATGTAAGCCAAAAGTTTAGATTGGATTATTAAAAAAATTATGAATCAATATTGTAATTTTCTTTCTTCATTTAATGATAATGCTATTAAGCTTATCAGAGAATATGAAAAAAATTTACATAAAATAAATAGACAAAACTTGTTTATATTATTTAAAGAAAAATGCATTAATATATATATAGATATAAACTTATATTTGAGTGCTCAGATCGGGGATTAGATTCATATGAGTAAAATTGAAAACAGGTACATTCAAACAAGAACTTCTGATGCCATTTAAAAAACACATGTGTAAAAATTAAATTACACAGAATGGATAAATCATAATAGAGGGGGAAATGGTATACTTGGAAGAAAACTAGAACAACAAGAACTAAATAGATACATACATATAGAGGAAAAGAGAAAATAAAAATTAAATAAAGAAATAGATAGAAAAATACTCTAATGCCAATATGATTAAGTCTTAGGAGGAAATGGAAAATGGGTCTCAATAGAAAACAGAAAACAAAATTCACCACAGATTAGTAGAATGTTACAAGCAAAAGTAAACTTAATTTGAATATTAGTTTGAATATTCAAAAGAATAAAAATATTTGCCTTTTTTTTTTTTTTGACAAGTCAGGTCAGCAAACTAATCAGAGTGAAGATAAAAAAGTTAATCAAAATATATCAAGCTGGCAAAAATGCTGTTGGATTAAAACTGCCAACAGTTTTAAATCACTCAAAGAAGAGGTCAGGGGTGAGTGACAGAAAGTGAAACAGGCCAAAGTATAAGAGTGAATTTAAAAAAAAATGGTAGACAGGTCCATTCAAACAAGTTGTTTGTTTTTTTTTATGTTTTAACTCTACTGTTTACTGTTAATATATTCTATATGCTTCTTGAATCAAACGCTATATACCAAATAAATATAACTTTAAAATATCCATTAATTCATTTGGGGGATACAGATCAATCTCTAAGCCAACAGACATTAATTTCAAAGTTCAAAAAAGAACAGATGTGTACACAAACACAAACATTCACTAAATATAATGTATATAGCAATTATATATCACATGCACATTATATATAGAGAGAGAGAAAGAGAGAGAGATAATGATGCCAAGTCTGTAAATGGAAAGGATAATCAAAAAAATCTATTTGATATAAAATATTAAGACATAA
>JBBBDQ010000975.1:732500-747500 GCA_037127315.1 Ascarosepion bandense
CTCATAATGAGGATAAAATATTCACTGTGGATTTTCTTTTTTTTAACTTCATGTCTATTTGTGTCAGTAAAGTCAGGATATTTACTATGTGAAACAACCTGTTCTAAAAACATTATTTATTGTTATTTCAACTGATAGCTGAATACACACAGATAGGCATCATCAAAATACACATATATGCATACATACATACATACACACACACACACATGCATATATATATATATATATATATATGCAGGAATACTGATATAGAAAGAAATATTTTCTCTTTCTTCTATAAACACAGATACATGCACATATATATATATAGGATAAAAGAAGATTTTTATAATATTTACTTGAGCACGTGTATGTGCATGAATATATATATATATATATGTGCAGGAATATTGATATAAAAATATTTTCTCTTTCTTCTATAAACATACACACGAATGTATAGATAAGCAAGATCAGATTATATTTTATGATAATATTTACTTGGACACGTGTATGTGTGTGCATGTATATATATATATATATATATATATATATATACACGCATGTGTGTGTGTATGTGCATGAATGAATATTGATATACAAAGACTTTCCCTTTCTTCTTATATAAACTCATAGATAGAGAGAGAACATAGATAGAGAGAGAACAAGTAGAATTATGAAGGGTGCTGAATATTAATTAGCTTAAACCATTTTCTAAAATCTAATCAAATATCAGAATTTATTTTATAATGGCTTCTTATTAATAGATAAATAACAGAGACAGAACTTCAAACATTAAAAACAACATTTTTGTCTTATAATTTTTATGTGTTTTGTATTGTGAGTAAAATAGTGGGAAAACTGTCCAAAGTTTATGCTTGTGATGTTGTTTTCTTCATGAATATTCAACCATCTCAGTCATTTTCAAAAACAAGTATGATATCTATGTGGTAGGCGGAATTTCAAGACTATATCATAGTATTCTCTAGAAGGCTTAAACTTTGAAATAGTCTACAGTTACATCATTTTTAATGGTTATGGTTATTAGGAGTGAGGCTGCAACAAAAATATGTTTATATATATATATATATATATATATGTTTGCATTTAGTAAGTATAGTTTTTTGTTTTTTTAATTATTTCACCTCAAACAAGTTGGGACCACCACTAGTGGACAGAGGGTTACAGTAATAAAAAAGACTGAGTATAGTGCGGATGTGCATTGTGGTGCAGTGGATATCGGCTCAGAATGAGAAATCGGAGAGCCGAGTTCGAATTCCAGCTGAATCCATTGTATTCACTTACGCACAAATACCGTTGGGAAAGGTATTAATCCATCTCTTCCCTCCAGTTATGGGTTAAATAGCATGGGTTCTATAGCCTTGATCGGCAACCAGTCTACTGCGGAAAGCAATGGCAACCTATTGTGGGATAATTTTCTGCCCAGTCAGTCATGTCTCTTTCGAGACATGATCGCCCAAGTGTGTTTCACATATGGCACTTAACTGACTGATAGTGGGTATTGAAGAAAGGATAAAAGATGAATGGGATTCAAGAAGACAGAAGATGGCAATATACTTTACATTAAATGTTTGGATATGATAGCTGTCAGAGAAACATGTAAACAGAAGGGGAAGTGTGAGAAAAGACAAGTTTAAAGTGGAAGTTGTGGTTACATTTAACTATTTCAGCAGTAAATATGGTGGAACCTGGATGCTAATCTAATAGCACGCTTAAAGTGAAAAAGAAAACTAGTCGAAACAGTTGCCATGAAAATATTTGTAGAAAAGACAGAAGGAAGCCATGTCATTCTGGTGAAAAATTTACTGAAATCATGATGCCAAATCAGGACAGATTATATAGCAGATCCCTTATAATAATTGTTCTGCTGAACTTTGGATCCTAAACTTCACAATTTGAAGTGTAGTACTAGTTTAGCTACAATCGTCTCATCATTTTGTAGTTGAAATGAGTAGATGTAACTGTAACTTCTATGTTAACAGTTTCTTTCATCATACTTCAAACTTGTTGAACTCTTTTCCGACATTTTGTTTTGATCTTCAAAAATTTATACTGTTATATGCTGTCTTTCTGATTCTTCCTCTTTTATTGTTCCCACCCCTTCATTGTTTTTCTTATTTTTTTCACACTCAGTAATCTCTTGTGTTTTAGTAATTTTATTGCCTTGCTTGGAGTGAAATGATTAAAAAAATGTCCCTCCAACTACTCTCAACTTGTGAGAAGTTGGTAAAAATCTCCTTCAGCAAATATGAGAGATTGATCAGTGTTTACAGATGTTAAGTTGAAGTAATCCTTGCAAAACAAGGCACCACTAAATCCTAATTGAAAAGTTCCTGATACTTTTGCAAAAGTTAAATTTAAAGTTTTGATAAAATGAATCACTTTTTTGAATCAATTATTATCCCTTTTTTTTGTTTGTATCCATTATTTGAATATTTGGAAAGTCTCATTTACAATTTTTTTTAAAATGCATCCTTAGCTATGCCTATGCATCTTCAGATTTTAATGTCACACTTTCTTATCTTCTGTCAGAACTCTTCCCAGGTACTTAAATTTCATTGCTTGTTTTATTTTAATTTCTTGGACCTGTAGTTGATATTTTTGGGCCTATTTTTACTGATGAATATAAAATCTGTTTTCTTGTAGTTTATGCTCAGTTCTTTCATCCTGCTTTCTCTTGCTACCTTCTGTAGAAGCTGCTGCATTTTCTTTTCTGTGTCTGCTATCAGCACCGTGTCGTCCTCATCTCTTACACTGTTGAGATTGTGGCTGCCAGTGATGAATTTTGAACAATCTCCCCAAGGATGAAGGAGAGGCTTGAGGCAGCAGAAATGTGGTTCTACAGAAGGATGCTGAGGATACCATGGACAAGGGAGCAATAATGAGGTGTTAGAGAGGATGCAAATGAGAAGAAAACATAAGGAAGAGACAGATGAGGTTCCTGAGATATGTAATGAGGAAGGAGGGCCTGGATAATTTAACACTCACAGGATGGATAGAAGAAAAGAGAGACAAGGGAAATCAGCATGAGGCATATTTGATAGGCTTGAGCAAATGAATGGTGGAACAGGGTTTATGAAAGATACCAAGCGGAAAAATATTAAGAGTGACAAGAGACAACCAAGTGGAAGTCTATGATCGCCTACGCCATGAAAGAACACAACACATGAAGAAGAAGAAATTACAAATTGGTGATTGAATGCACATTGAAAGGTTTATTTTGTGACACTGCAAACACACATACACACACGCACACACTTATATATATATCATCATAGTTTTATTGTAAGTTTAAAAAAAAACAGTTTACAACAACCTATGTATTTTAGGACTATCTTATTAGCACCTCATCAGGCAGTGAAATATTTTTTGTTAGGAATCATTACATATAGAAACTTAAAAACAACACAAGTTTTACCAAATTCAAACAATAAAGATTGGTGATTTTTGAAGGGTTTGTCTCAGTGAATCAATAGAAAAATGTTGACTTTGTAAGTGATCTATCCATTAAACAGTAATAATGTTATCTTCTTATAATTAATTTCTTACAACTTACTGGATAGATTATCTAGTTTTAGTAAAAATTGTGTTGCTTTAAGCTTCTATATATAATGCTTCTTAAAAGAAAAAATATTTCACTGCCTGATGAGGTGCTAATAAGATAGTACCGAAACACAAAGGCTCTTGTGTTGCAGTAAGCTATGTATTTATTATAAACTTATAATAAAAATATTACCATATATAATGCTCTACTAAGTATCAAGCACTCTTAAAGTAAATAACTACAGTGGACTGCCAACCCATGTATTGCATTATGTATTAGTTTTTATTACTTCTAAGATATATATATATATATATATATATATATATATATATATATATTGCTTAGTGGTATTAGTGTTTAGCACCAAGATTGTTATTTTTTTCACTAGTTTTAACGATAAAAGGTATTTTGGCAAGCAAGTTTTTTATTGAAAAGTGCTCAATTTTGGGGCAGAGATAGTGTTGATAGGATTGATGCAAAGGAGTCAGGGCTAAGTTGTTTTATTTTTTTCAAAACAGCAGATCAAAAAAAATTTGCCATGACAAGTGATGACATTATGATGATGTCCTCACAAAACTTAAGTTGGCATGAACCTGCTCAGTTAAGTGACAAACTTCTTTGCATTAATCCTATCTATATATATATATATATATATAAACATGTTTTGTTAAAAGCAACTGACAAAGAAGATTTTATTAATTTTTTATTTAATTTTCCAGTATTCTTACATGTTTTCTTTTTGCTAGAGATAAAGAATGTAAAAGAGTTCCATAATTTTCAACTTTCCAAGTGCTTTCAGTCTCTTCACAGGCTATTTTCGAGGATATAATTTTTCCAATGTTATGTCCTCATGTTTGACTGTAATGTAATTTTTTTTCTGTTTTTTTGTTTTTTGAAAAGGAGAGTTCCTTAAAGTTGTCACATGATGCATGTGGCAGACATTGAATGAGCGTCTATCTGTTTTTTTAAACCCTTTCAAAAGTCTTTCGACTGTTAAATAGTATAAGGTTGATGGTAGGAAAAAAATTGTTTGAAATATAGTGCCTCTTTTACATTACAGTCAAACATGAGGATGATAGTTCAAAATTTATCTAATCAATATAGAATATTAAATAGACAAAAATAAAGAGTTCAATAGATATTGCCCAGAGCAATATCATATTTCTTGTCTATATATATATATATATATATATAGTCTCTCTATCTCATTCTCTCTGTATATATATATATATATATATATATCTGTCTCTGTCTCACTCACTCTCTCTCTCTCTCTCACTCTCTCTCTCTCTCTCCCTATATCTCTATAAATATGCATAAAATACTTGCACAGATTGTGCATGCTGTGTACAAATGTGTGTATTTATCCATATGTATAAGTGTCTGTGCATACAATTTAGTACTACAGCTGGCTGTATCAATTTGTCTTTTTATACAAAGTCATTTTGCATAGCACAAATGGTAGGGGAGTTTGTGTTAAGGTCAAATGTGCTGTCAAAAATTCACTTTAACTACTTCAAAGGGATGAACAAAGGTCTTCATCTGTAAAAACAGATATGTTTCCTTTTTTTCTTTCACTTTTAGCTATAATTCCCAAAATAAAATATCTGTTCCAAATACAATATAAATGTCTAAGGAAATTCACATACATATAGAAATTTGCACTCACATTCACACCTGTACTCATGCACACATCTGTATAGACACATGATAATATGCTTATCAATCTATAGCGTATATATAGACATACATATGTAACTACAGAGAATAGTTGCATTTATTTATGTATCAGTGTAGAATATATATATATATATATATATATATACAGAGAGAGAGAGAGAGAGAGAGCAGTTTAAGGACCCATCTTTTTAATATTTTATATTAAAAAAACCTGCTTGGATTATCCTTTCCACTTATGAATTCGATATATATATATATATATATATATATATATATATATATATAAACCATCCGCAGACAGGCCTGTTTTGCTGTATCACAGCTCTTTATATATAAGGAAATTTGTAGGTATGGTACATCTTTATAGATAGATAGATGTGAGCAGACTTAGATAAGTGATTTTCTAAGTGCAGCTTAGTTATGGCACAAGGTCAAAATTATAGGGCACTAAGTGAAGATTGAACTCACTTCTGAATTGTAATGATTCTAGTATGACAAGCTTGTTAACCATTACACCATATCAAGGTGCCCAGACTTAAATAGATAGATAGATGGATGGATGGATATTAACCAAATTAGATATAAACAGATGTAGATAGATAGATATATAGATAGATAGATAGATAGATAGATAGATAGATAGATAGATAGATAGATATGAACTAACCTAGATGGATAGAGAGATATATAGATAGATAAAAATGGACTTAGAAATACAGATATGAAAGGAATTATATTAGGAAAGTACTTTATAGACAAATTCAAATGCTAGTGGAATGCTGAATCTGTGGTACAGACTAATCAAAGACTGGAAATCTAAATTTGTCAAAATGTTCTTGCCCATATAAGACTGGGCAGTTTGAGTCACATATCAAAGATGACTCAATCCCATATAATTCAGTGATAGACTAGCACTTGCTTGACAACTTATAATGTGCAAGTAAATATATAAATGATTCTTTCACAGTTTTGCAGGGCCCGGTCAGCTCATCATTAATGTGTGCTTGAAGCAGTTTATATAAAATTTTATCAACTGGGTCTATGCAACTAAAAGGACCTTTTTTATTCACTCCCTTTGTTTGTTTGAAGGATCATGATTAATATTTTTTCCTTTTATATACTCTCTTGGAACATTTATTTTATTATTCATGAAGTATTTTACTAATAATTGTTTAATCATGATTCATAGTTTTCCCTCCTCATCTGTTTAATTTCTGTGAGAATTGGACTTTTTGTTGTTATAATTAGTGCCAACATTTTTCTTCCAATGAAGTATTGGCTGGAAGGGTCCCCGCCCCCGCCAAATGCCTTCACACTTTTTCAAATCAGTATTTATATTTTGTGGTGCTTCCCTGTGTCTCATCTATAAATACTTTCACAGCTTCTGCTCCAATGAACTTAGATCACTGGTGCCCACTAGATACGAATTTGCACGAAATACTAGATTAGCAACTAGATCCCACCCTTTTTCAGTGAAACCGATAAAATGCAACCGCAACTTCTACACCAACAGTTTCTTTCCTCGCACTTCCCGACTGTGGAATTCCCTTCCAAACGATTGCTTCCCCAATGGCTACAATCTCCAGGAGTTTAAATGTAAGGTCAATAGACACCTCCTAACACACTAACTTGCTCCCATTCTATCAAACTCTCTTCCCATCTGCCCAACCCTCATCCTCGGTATCCTTACCCATCTATCACCTTCCTTCTGACATTCCCTATATCTAACCACTCCTTCTCTTTACCTTCCCCTATGTAGCCCCATGCGCAATAGTGGCAGTGGAATGCCTTGCTTGGGGTGAAATGATTAAAAAAACAAATATACAGACTTAGACAGATAGATAGGTATGAACTGGCTTACACAAATGGATGGATAGATATGAACCAACTTAGAATGATAGTTTGAGAGATAGATGCATACATATATATATATATATAATCAATTCAATACAATCATGGTTATAATGTCATTAACTCTGGAACACTAACCATCAATTAAAGTTACACCACTACTAACCCTGGCTATATCATACCCAATTTTGAAAATATCAGAAAAATATTAAATATAAATCTTTATTCGAAATATTATACATGCAGGCACTTCAAAACTTTATTTTTGAGTTAACATTAATAGGAACTGAAAAACATTATTTAGGTAAAAAAAATCAGGTACTGAAAAGTTAATTAAATTGCAATTAAAATGGCATTATTTATGCTGGGTACTATATACCCACGGTTAGTGTTCTCAGGTTAAAGCACAAGAGATTATTACCAGAAATGAAAAAGAATGAGAAAACTCAAAAAAAATCTAGACACTATATCCTAAACAGAAAGCAGTGGAAAAAAAAACTTTTACTCTTGTTCAAACAACTGGAGAGGAGCATGAACTGGATGATAGAGCAACCTATCTACTCCTATTATATAAATATCAACAATAGAAATTAAATAAAAAGCTGAGAATAGGAACATAATCTTCAATGTAGATATTTTCTATACAGAGCAGAGTCTCACCTTTCAGATAATTCTGTTGTGCCCATAATTTTATTTTTATTTTTACATTAGACTCAGAAATGTTGTTAAATAAATAACCTATGTAAGATTAATGTAGTTTAAAAGGAAGTAAAACAGTCTTCTTTCCCATGCCTCACATGATGGAAACAAAGAGTTGGATACCATTAGCACTTTTAGAAAACAAAATATACAGCCACTGTACTTGATACTGCAAACAACATTGGAATTCATTGTATTTTTTGGAGTGATATATAGCGTTAAAAGAACAATATTGTTCTAATACTCTAATGTCGTTTGTAGTTTTGAGCTGCTCAAACTGTTGAAACCGTTTTTTTTTCTTCTGTAGTAATTCGTATTACATCTGGTTTCAGTAAGAAGAAAGAAAAATATAATCTCATCATCATTACACTTTTCTTTGTATCTTTGAAGTGATATACAGAATCAAAGAAAAGTACTGTATTGGTATTCCACTTTATGCTAGTCATAAGCTCTAACTGTAGATATATTTTTTTACTTACCTTATTTTTTTTAATGTAGACTGAGAAATTTACTATATTTATATCGTATTTTGGAAAAGTTGTTTTTGTTTTTTTTTTAAATAAGAAGTGGAAAGCAGTAATGGGATTCAAGGCATGTACAAATTCACACAATTTTAGTTCCTAAATTCATAGTGAAAAAAATTGGGAGGTCAACAAAAAGAGAAACATTCCTTAAAAAATTTCATTGCTACAACTGGCTACAAAAATTTATAAAACATACTCACATATACAAATATTAACATAAATTTATTAAACTTAAAATGTTATGACTTCAGTGACCAAATATCAGGCAACATTTCTTCAGGACTGTATTGCCTTTTGTGTTAAACTGTAGTTTGCACTATGTGGTTCAACCAATGAGATTCAGTTGTGCAAATTTGAATTGTGGGAACCTGAAAGAAAAAAGGTAAGGGGAAGTAACTTTATAGTAGTGGAAAATTGATTGAAGCCAAGACAATAGTTCAGAACCAATAATATTGCTGATTCTTCTTTGGATTTTATTAAGAACCTTTAAATATATACAAAGAGCTCTAAAGTATTACCTGGCTGCAATAACTGTGACATGGACAGATGGTAGACTTATCAATATGTAATGTAAATTCAGGAGAGAAAAATTGTCTAGCACAACACAGTGAAGCAATTTTCTCAGCAGCAAATTCAATATATTTTTTCCACTTCATGTCAGCTGAGAATGTTAGACTGCAAAGGTGTAATGAATCACTCTCCTGAAAATTATCTTCATCCATATTGATGAGAAGTAGAAAGGGGTCACTCAGATGATTAATAGAGAGTGGTTTTGCTTCGGCGGTATTAAAATTTACAAGCCATCCTTTGCCCCAGTTAACAACTGACAGTGGGTAATTTTTGTGAATAACCATCAATTTGATTTTATCAATCTAATTACACTTAATCTTGAGACAGGAATAAATGGTTGTGTCAGAGTAGGTGCTGAAAGTTTCTCTATCCAATTCACTTCCCAAAATCTGTATTCTTACATTTAGTTGATGAAATACTGATTTTACAACATAGGTCAGAACAAGAATTTTTCAGGACTTCATGATAATCTCAGATGAGGAAATTGAAGAGTTTTATGATGGCATCAGTCATGTTATAGATGGAGAGAAGCCAAATTGTACCATTTGGTGGCAGAACTTTAGTGTAAAGATTGAGGTAAAAGAGAAAATCAAGTGTAAGACAATTTGGGATAGGGAAAAGAAATAGGAGAATATTAGTTAAGTTCTTGGAGAAAAATTTGCTGTGTTATTAATCCTGATCAGTTATCTCACGTACAGTCACTTTCCTATCCTCATAATGTAGCTTCCCTGTAACTTTTCTATAAATACTTTCATGGTAATTGTTCTGATGAATTTTCATCTATGGTATCTTGACTTTATGAATTTAAGCACAATACTAGATTGGTGGCAACATCTTATCATTTTACATTATATTTTAATCATTTCAGCCCAAGTAAAGTAAGAATGCTACTAATACACAGGGTTTCCAGAAAGTGAAAGCAAAGACTAATTATTCAGAAGATTGAAGAAAGAACAAAAGATAGACAGGATTCATGATGACAAAAGATGGCAATTGACATTGCATTTAAATTTCTGAAGATTGTATTTATCCAGCAGGCAAGTAACAGAAGAGAGTTCCACAGGCAGGATGTATGAAAAAAAACTGTTGGAGTAGAAGTGGCAGTTTCATTTAACTATTTCAACAGTAAAACAATGCCAATTTAGTAGAGTGCTTAAATTTATGTAATTGAGTCACCAGGAAAAAAAGCTTATGTCCCCATGAAAATGTTTATAGAAAAATAGGGGAAGCTATCTCACATTAGTGAGACCATGGCTGTATCTGACTACCGGGCACAGGTCCAGGCCGATCCGTGCAATCATAGTGAACATCCGGGTAAGGAAAAATGTCTTTGTCAGAAATCAAACTAAACAATTCACAAAGAAAGAAAGAAAGAAAGAAAGAAAAATGAAGAAAACATCCGAATGAACTCAGTAAAAATCTGTATGTTTATTTATTAATTTTGGGAGAAAAGATTGGTTATACTCAGAAAGTCCGAACCAGATTTCCTGCTTTTGTTCATGTTCTGTGCCTAATTTCCATTGGAATAGCCAAAAAAAAATCTGCAAAAATCATAGTTTCTGAAAACGAATAACACTGATGATATCATCACATTGTCAACTTATAAATCCGGGCAATTTTCTCTGTGCCCCATGTTTTTTTAGCATCAGCTATGGCCCTGATTAGGACTGAAGTCAAAATGCAATGTCAGGATCAATTATACTACAAACCATTGTTTGAATTGTGTCAAGAATCTTGAGAAATACAAAAGGATTATCAGATAAGATACGAAAGCTGTATTCAATGCAGAGACAATTGGCAGATTTATAAACATGCAAGATGGTTCTGACAAGAAAAAGTTTTAATGTAGAAGTTATCACAGAATGGTAGCTTCTGCAGTCACATTTGACTTTAAAATTGAGAGAAACAAAATGATTTCAGAAAAATTATAGCCTAATGAAATCAAAGAGAACATCAGTGAAATTCAGGTAAAAATCACAAACAGATTCCAGGCTTTTTTGCAATAATAAAAATATAGAAAATATGAATAGCAAATTCGAAATTACAAAATTAAAGGGAAACAACTCAGTGAACTTGAATTAATGAAAAAGATGAGAAATATGGTTTTAATTACAAAAAGAGAGATAAAACTGAAAGATAGTCAGGATTCATTAAACTAAAACATCTACTTTAAAAAATGAAACATGGAAAAAAAAAAGAGAGCTAGGAGAGTAAATGGAAATAACTTGAAAGATGCTTGATCTACAACCCTTGTCGACAAAAATAGTAAATTTATCAAATATCAAGACAAGTAGTTATGAATAACACCAAAGAGTTCTATGCAACACTGTATACTTTGAAAATAATGCCACCAACAGCCATTCTAGCAGATACTAATGATGTTCCTGAGTTAATAACCATTGAGACATGGTTTGTGCTTCAAAATGTGAAACCTAGAAAATCACCAGGCACAGGCAGAGATTGTATATGTAACAGACATTTTGAAAAATGCAACTGAAGAATTCCACAAAGGATTAACTAAATTATATTTTTATTGCAGATGGAAAAGAAAAGTACTTCAAAACTACTTCGTAGAAAGGAGATACTAAAAACCTTCGAGATTATTGCCCTATCACATGACTAACAAACATATACAAATTATTCTCAAAAGTACTTAACAAATATAGCAATTAATATCTGACATGAAACATGTGACAGTCTTTAGTTCATGAAAAGAGAAGGTATTAACAAAAATTATATGAAAGGTACAGAGAAAAGATATGATAACAGTCTTGTAATAATTTGATTATATGAAAACAGATATAAAATAAAAAAAGTGAAAGGGTAAGGCATGAGGATACAGTTTCATCTAAACCTTTCATAGCAAGTCTTAAATATATCTTTCAGAAAATGAACTGGAAAGAGATTAAAGTAAATATGAATGTGATGCTCCTTCACAATGTAGTCAATCATGGTTCTCTACAATTTCTTTTTATTTTTTTTGTAGCTTTTAATAAATTGTGTCTTTTTGAAATCTCAACCTTAACCCTGTTCTGCCATCAATTTAATCAAACTGATTGGGTACTTTATACACAGTTTTCTTCTACTCATCTGGCCTTCATTATATACTGTGAGTGGAAAATTTTCCAAGCCATCTTTCCTTGATATATGTCCTAAAAATTTCAACTATCTCTTTCTGATGTTAAGTATATATGTTCTTTGAGTTTCCATTTTCTCTTAAACTTTGTGATTGCTCACATGTTCAGCCTATGATATTCTCAGCATCTTGTAGAACAATATTTCTGTTGCTTTAAGTCTCTTCTTCATCTATGAGAACATTATCCTACATTCACTCCCATTTAGGAGGACCAATATGACAAAACTTTTCAGTACTTCTTTGCTTCTAATGATTTTTTCTGTTTCTTTATACTTTGCTTAGATTTTAGAAGGATTCTTTCACTATTTCAATGTTCCTTATAATTTCAGTGTTGAATTTTACATCCTCTGTTAAAACACTTCCCAGATATTTAAAATATTATACTTACATGATTTTTGTATCCCCAATTTGTAATCTGAATTTGGGCTGTGTACCTTTAGCTAGGGATGTGCGTTGTGGTACAGTGGATATCGGCTCGGAACGAGAAACCGGGTAGCCGAGTTTGAATTCCAGTTGAATCCATTGTATTCACTTATGTGCAAATACCCTTGGGAAAGGTATTAATCCGTCTCTTCCTTCCAGTTATGGGTTAAATAGCAGGACAGATTGGGTTCTATAGCCTTAGTCGGAAATCTGTCTACCGCAGAAAGCAATGGCAACCTACTGTGGGATAATCTTCTGCCCAGTCAGTCATGTCTCTTTCGAGACATGACCGCCCAAGCGTGTATCACGTATGGCACTTAACTGACTGACCTTTTGCTAATAACCATACATTGTCTCTTGCAATTGGTGTTTAGTTCTTTCTTCTTACTTTCCTTCACTATGTTCTGTAGAAGTTCTTATAGTTTTGTTTCTGTCTGCTGTCAACACTGGGTTATCTGCATATCTCATACCGTTAATATTGTGGTCTCAAATGAATTTTGGTAAGACTAAAAACTTCAATATTCCCCTATTTACTCCATTATGCACGTTTTTAGTTTCACCATTTTATTTTTTTGTATATTTGGGCATTTTTTGCCAGTTTAATTTTTTTAAAGAAATATTAGATGAAAAATATTGCTTTTAAAAATGCTTTTTTAGCTTTAAAACAATATATAAATTCTTTGGTATAAAATTTTTGTTCATATATAAATGGGATGGATGAATTGTCACCTAAATTAGGCAGAAATGAAAATAACACTGATATCTCATTTTAACAGATATATTTACCAAAATTACACAAAAGTATCATGAAATACTAAAGAGTACATTTATTTAATACAATCACCATTGGTTTTGTGGTGATACCAAGCAAAAGCAAGGGACCAGATGTTTGCTCTATAACGACCAGAAAGCAAATGAACAAAAGTTGTCTGCGCAGGTAGATCCACGCAGATGTTCCGATTGAAAAATAAAAATTAATCAAATATTAAGTTTCCATTTCGCGAGCCTACACAAATTTTATTTATCAGCCCAGAATCAAATACAAGTGTGAAATTCCAAACAAGCTGCTTTGATCCAAAAAGTCGAAATAAAAGACCGAGATAGAAAGCACCCAGCAGACAGACCAGGAGACAGACGAGCATGATAAGTATCTCCCTTGACCCAGTCAAGTGGCTACTATATTTGCCTCCCTTCACCTCTCCTTACCCTCTTCCCTGTCTCAAAACTACTTACTGACCTAAGGAGCGACTACATCAAAGACATTCCTCATTTTACAGGCTCCCCACATTCCTAAGCCTTAAATCTCTTTCAGCTTATTATTTGCCATGAACATGTTAACCTCAGTTGGACATATTCAAGTATTACTGTAATTGTAAAAATATTAATTGAAATGTGTATATATAAAAATGTTAGTTTTCAACTCAAGTTGCTTTTCTTGATTTTATAATCATTTTATGACTTATAGTGGGCTATCTACCACAAGGCCAAATTCTGTTAACCTGCAACAGGATACAATTATCCTTCACTAGAATGGACTCCCACTACAACTAGAAAAGTAATAGATAAGCAACCTACTATAGTTTCAACCATGGCATCCAGATGACTTCAGAATCTCTTCTAGACAACCTCTTTATTTAAGTTGGTGAATGCAGCTATAATCCTTACCTTTAGTTCATCATTGGTGTTACAAGGAGTTTTGTTGGTCTCTTGCTCAACTGGGCCCCAACACATAGTAATCAATAGGGTGATAGCCAGGGGAGTTAGGTAGCTAGATGTAAGGGGGTGATGTGGACACAAAAATTGTCTGACAGACTTGACTGAGTTCTCATGCTTGTGTGGCATGTTGAAGAGTCCTGTTGTCAAATATAGGGTCTTCCAGTAGCTACCCCCTTATAAAGGCACTTGATGTAGGCCACTGTGTTGATTCTGAGATCCTGTGGAAAAATGAACGGAGGTATAATGTCACATTCACTAGTGAATACTCCAAACATTTTTATAATTAAATATTAGACTCATCCAACACTTTCTAAACATACTCTGCACTGTCCTCAGATTGATACCCAAACACTCTGAAATGTTCATATTGGAGTTTCTGGTATGAATGCCAAGAAGTATACCTGCCATTACCAAATTTTTGGCAGAGTGAATTGAATCATGGTGCTTCTTTTTATGAAAAACTGAGCCCAACTATATATATATATATATATATATCTATATATATATATATAATAAACTAATAGTGGGTAAGTATATGACAAAATGAAATAAATTTATTAGTGATACAGTTTTTTCTCAGAAGGCTTTCCATAAGACTAACTTTTCTTGATGAAATCTGTTAAATAAAAAGTGGGGATTTAACAAAGAAAAAATGTTTTATTAATTTTAAAAGAAATGCATATGTGTATATGGGTGTGTGTGTTGGGGTGTATGTATATGTATATATATTATTTGCCAAATTCTCATTTTAGACCTACTGTAATATTACCCCAATTTTCATTTTTATTTTTTTCTATTAGCAGATTTTAAACCTACTACAATTGTTCAGTCATATTATTATTTTAAACAAAATC